>VVHJ01029110.1:5031-41358 GCA_015107715.1 Tylochromis polylepis
TGGACCCCCCCCCCCCCCAAAAAAAAGAACAACAAAAAAACAAAAACAACAGAGCGTGTTGTGTCAAAGTTAGGTTGAGGCACACGAGCAGAACTGAATTTTAAGAGCTGTAACTTTGAGAATAATCTGTGAGAGCTGTCTGCCCTCCAGCAATTGCCGAGAACAAACTCTAGTGCATGTGGTGGCTGCTTTGTGTGCTTGGCTGCTTACTTCTACATGCAAGGTTGTTGAATACCTTGTAAGTCCCCCTCTACTCAAAGATTTCTTTTGATCATTTATTGTGCACGGCAGTGAATGAAATGGTTTATTTTTGGATGTTTTTACATTATTCTTGCTTAAAGTTGAAAGTTTGTCTGATTTTACCTTGAATGTGAGTTTAAGGCATGCCTTGTTGATGGTAGTTTGGATATTTTCGATCAAAAGGCACATTGCAAATCATATTCATATTCATAGATTTTTTTTCCCTAGTCATCTATGAATAAATACAGATTTAACATACCAAAAAAGTGTGACTGCAATATATTTTCCAATTAAATCTAAAAGATCAACTTTCCAAGCTGTCAGTGACATGATAGACCGATGTGCTGACACAGTACGCATGGCAGCTAAATCTGATAGGGACAAAGTTGCACAAATTCAGACATCTGACTTGGGGCATAGTTAAACCCTAAACAGCACATAAACACTTCCCTCAATAGCACAGCTGACGGCAGGCAGAGGAGGTTCTCAGTTGCAGGAGGGTAACACAAACCCTCTGCAGGATCAACCGGCCATCTCAGTTGTCCTGGCAGCTGGCACAGCTATAGAGTTGTGTGTTGGCGGTTGACAAGTCAGAGGAGAGTCCTAGGCTGACAGGACATGCTCCTCATGTTCCTACATTTAAAGGAACTACTGCTATATTTATCGCTTCAGCTCTTGTTTCATTCTTAAGTCTCTTTATTTTTACATTTAACTTCACTTTCTGTGTTCCTTTGCCTTGTTTCGCTGGTTTCTTACCTGCCTCGTTTCATGCTGAGAGATGACACAGTTAGGAGGACATGGTTAATCAGATTCATCCTTGAGCCTGAAGGAAGCAGCTTCTGTGTTTATGCACCCGTCTCTTCACACTCTCTTTATTTTCTGCAGTGCTAGCATAATTCTAAAGGAGCCAGCTGGCTAAGATTGATTAATGAACATCCTTTGCTGAAATGAGGAAGAAAAATCAGGCATCATTTGTGCCAACTGTGTACAACTCCATTATAACACATTTTAGTTCATAAAGTAGTCTAGTCATTTCTTGTGAGTTGACATTTCACACCAAACATTTAATACTTAAATTTTAATAAAGTTATTTAGAAATATAAATGTATGCAGTTATTGGATATGCAGTTGTCAAAAAGGTGTGCTCATTTTCACATTTAACAGATGGTAACTGACTGACTGGGTGTGTGCACTTGCATGCCCATCATTTCCATGTTGCTTGAAGGTGTTTACAACTGTCAAGAAAACACGTGCTTCAGCTTGGGAGGCCTCACTTATGGTTCCTCTCCTGCTGATACTTAGAAACCACTGACAACTGACAGGGTCACAGTGGACACTGCAGCTATGACCAGTGACAGGTCAGATCACACAGTTCAATTTTATTTACTCATGAACAAACCCAAAGGCACACACGGGAACAGCAGGTTCTCAGAGTAAGGGCTGATGACCAGAGATGGGAAGTGATGTGAGTAAAGTTACTGTACTGAAGCAGACTTTTTAGGTATCTGTACTTGAGTATTTATTTCTCAGTAATTTCAGTAATTGTTATGCTTTGTGACATCTGATAAACTTGAAATTTAAAGCTTACATGTAAAATCCTCATTTTATTTTAGAGTTTTTTTAATCAGATATTGGACCTGTACATGATGTGTTGCCGAATGATGTTTATCTGAAACATCCTGCAAAACAAATTCAAGCACACTAGCTTTGTGCTATTCGAATGTTGCATGAAAATACTGGGTGGTTAAGTGCAGATTCTGCTTATTGGTTTTGCAGTTCTGTGATGAAGTTTACAGTAACGGACTAGGTTAGACAGGTACAGAGCAGCTATGGTGTTCATGGTCAGTATAACAGGGTAACAGACATCAAATTAAATTTAAGCTCCAAACGTGCATGCAAACCTACATTGTTTGCATGCACGTTTGTGGGCAAGCAGTCTTCTTCTGCCTTAGCTAACACAACATTTCTGAAACATTACCTCCACCAACTTTTTATCAGTGATATCGTCCCAGAAATGTCTCTCACATGCATGACATCCACAAGATATGAAAAGTTCCTGCCTTCCATTCCATTCCTTCCACTGTTGGACAAAACAAAAACAACAACTTTCAGGGATCAAGCACACCATAAAATATAGATTTGTTTTATTCTTGTACAGTGCGCAATATTTCATAGGAAATATTTTATTGCACAACACTCTAAGCTGTCGTGTTGCAACGCTACATGTTTTATATATAAGTGCTAACTCCATGTTTGATTTTTTTTGTGCCCCCCCAGAAGTTACAGTTGGCAGTTATATTTCAGACCACCCTATTGTAGATTTCGATGCCTTGTGCTTTGGACTTTATGACCAACACAGAATGATATTGGCTATCGCAGCTGCATTTGAGGTTTTTTGTTTTCCTTTTAGGAAAAGTCCTTTCAGAAAAGTTAACTGTGCTTGTAAGTTTGTTTATTTACTCTGAATAATATTTATGCAAACGCATAAACACATGGACTCAACAACAGCGACAGACAGATATGCACCAAAAAGACGGGAAAGTTTATCTGCTGTAGTGCTACAGATTAATATTTCATAGTGTTTAAACCACCCTCTTGACATGTAGCGCCAATAAATCTCTCATATACAGCAAATAAAACAACAAGATGCTTATTTTTAAAAAAGGAATTTTTCTTTTAATATGTAATCTATAGATTAAATAATCTATAGATGCAATGTGTGTCACCTGTAGATTAAATCTATAGAATTAGTTTCTAATGTAAGTAGTCAAAAATTATTTTCATTGTTGGACTTAAACAAAAGTGTCTCTACGTGGTGAGTGTCACCTATTGTGGGCTTTTACTACATGCAGAGAGGTTCTGCAACAACAAGTCTGACTCATCTCACTCCCTCCGCTGGTAAAATTGGCAAAAGAAGGAAACCTTTCAGCAGTGTTGCAAAGGGCAGTTAGTTGTGCAATAGTGAGCCCAGTATTCATTATTATTATTTAGTTTTTTAAACAGAGCTTAAGCATACTTATGTTTATGACTTGGTGACCCTCCTATCGTGGAAGGAATCAGATATTACTACATAACTACCTTGTCCTTTAAAAAGATATCGCATGAGGAGTTCAAAGAGTTCTCCCCAAAGTGGAAAACAGTGTGTCCAGTGACAAAAATATTCTCCGGTGCTAATGTGATGACCGATGATTGTCCTGAGCCATCTCTTCTACTGTGCCCTTGGCTGATAGAGAACCCCCTTGTCCTCTATTCAGCTTCCTGTGCCGGCACAGGGCATGCTGCCCAGAATCCCAAATGTCAGTGGATGGCTTAAGAAATGACAGCTGCGTTTGCATCTTGAATGTCCATTGCTGTATTCTGAGAAGTTGGTGAATGGGACAAAGTGACATTTGCAGCAGGGTGCTCTTAACATCCTCTTGTCTCCTCTCTCGGTTTCCATCATGCCACCCCTGTTTCCTGCCCTACTGTGACCATGGATCTACATAGGATACTAGTCTTCTTACCAGGTCAAACATCATGCTGTGTTTGACATTCATCATTTATTGATGGGCTGCTCTTTAATTGCAGCAGGAGAGTGCTTAGCTTCTCTGCTCTCACGCTGGCTGATCCATGGGGAAGGCCCTCCTACTGAGGGCCCACATTTACTCAGCGTGCTGGGAGCACCACTGTTGACTTATAATGGTTGTGACACACAAAAAAATAACCTGCAGGGTTGTTTTCCCCCCCTTTCTTTTTTCGTTTTGTTAGCATTTCACTGTCTGTTTACACTTCTTTCATTCTTGCTCAGAGGTGGGTATAGGGGCAGAAAATCAACCACCTAATGGAGCTAGAGTAAGAAGAGGGCTCAAAGTAAACCTCAAGGCCTCTTAACCTGAATACATATGCTTACAAAGTTTGCCATGTACACATGTAATTGTGAGAGAAATCCCAGGTCTGTCTAATGCCACAAGAACTACTATATTTATTAAGATAACCTTTGTATGTCAAGTTGTGTATGTTGACTGTTATGCAATTTTCAGAAGCCAGAAGCCCTGTAAAGATTAATTTTCTGAACCCTGCCTTAACCTAAACTAATCCTCACATGTGTATTATCCTGCAACCATGGCAGTCTTTCTTTCAGTTACAACCCCTGACATAGGACTACGCCCCCACCCCCACCGCCCTTTTTTTTATCTAATCTGCATCTGGCATGGGATTAATTTGTCTTCATAAGCAGCTGCATTTGGTCAGCTGGTTAATTTTAGTAACAACACGGCAGAGATTAAACTGTGATGAACATCATTTCTTATACAAACTGAGTGTGAGGATGTTATTTTGCTATTGTAGTGATACATGTCGTGGTGTAAATTACATGGCATACGCTTATCCACGTGTTGTGCTGTATCATCTGAACACTAGCAGTACAATGTTATACACTGATCCATATAAATATGAGGAAGTAAACAAGTACCCGTCTTGGGAATGGCATTTTGCACATAAATACTGTATGAAAAGTGTTTTTCTTTTTCTTTTTTTAATTCTTTGGTGTAATTTTAGCCAACTAATAAAGGCTGCAAGATTACAGAGGTACAAAATAGCTGCTGGGACAGTTTAATCACTGCCCCAGCAAGATAAATCAGGACGCTTCTGTTTCATTACCAACTGAAGCATCCTTAAACAAGGCCCTAAATCATAACTGCTCCTTGAGAACTCCTCAGTGTCCAACAGAGCTGATAGTTGCACCATCCAGCTTCAACATATAAATATGTATAAATGTGTAAATGTATTTCTGCCAAAGAGATGCCCTCTATGAACTTTCATTAATAAAGGCAGATTAAAAAAGAAAATTATATTCATTAGAGTCAGTATAACCTGCTGCATGTTCAATGTAGATAGTAACAGAGTTGATTTTTAACAGTTATATTCAAAGTAAACATCGAAACACTTCTTTTTATGTTGACTATTTTGGGGTTTGTTGGATAGCTCTCTTCTGTTTGCATATACAGACAGAAATGATTGAGAGGATTATGATTAGGGAATTTAAAAGACAACTAAGGTCCTTGTGTTAAATCAGAATGGTGATATTGTTCACATCAAACATTATACTGGTATATTGTGGACATTTTTGGGCAACTAGTTTTCCCAGTGGGCCACATGAGAAACTGAAAGGGTTGAACCAAATAAGCTTTTAAGAGTTAAAATTAATACTCAGCAGACTTGAGTTTAGCTTATTGGTGCAGGCCTCTACAGCAGTCCTAGTTTCACATGTGGCCCCTTGAGAAATTTGCTTGCCCACCCCTTTTGCCACCAAATCCCTTTAAGCAAGGTTGCTCTGACACAAACTAACCCCAAAGCACCGGCTGATGTCAACTTGAATATTGAACATCAGCACATCTGCTCCTTGAACTCTTGATGTGTGTTCTGTATGAATTTTTGCATGTACGACTGAAAAGGAGAAAATTATATGTTTAAACTTCAAAAAGATGTCTTTCAGCTGATTAAAAATTGTTTTCATGTGTAAGTAAGAAATTGCTCAGGATAATTGTACTTTTGTGCAGTACACATGAAATCCAGTGGACACATCAGCTGTGTAAACCTGGATTAATGCTGCGTCACCACTGACAAGGTCGCTAAAATGTCAAGTACAGGCTTGTTCTTCCCTCCCTGATACATGTACAATACTTTTAACACTTAAGTTACGTGTCGTTGGTGCAAGACTAGAAAATCAATTTGTGCAAGCATCTGTTGAGAAAGCTTTGCTCTATCCATTCCTCTTGTGGAAGGTCAATATCAAATTGTTTTTCTCAGGTTTTCAAGGTTAGAGGAGACCAAAGTGAAGGGAAATGAGGAACTTTCGGTTTTCCCAGAGGCTTAAGAGCAACACAATATTTGTAAAACACGAATACATACACAAAAAATCAGTTAGACAACATTAGTGTCAAAGTAGTTTTTCTTTGTCTTGGAGGTTTAGACACTGCTGGTTCAATGCAGGTTTCATTATAAGATCAATCCACTGATTTATCAGCGGTTAATACTGATAGATACACAAGAATATGACAGAGCTTTTCTCAGTTATTTCAATTTTTTGTACCCTTTTCAATGAAAAGAATGGTGAGTAAAAGATTAGGGTTAACAATATGCAGTATCCCCCACCAAAAAACCCAGCCTTTATTTCACAATGTTATTTATATTTTTTACCATTAATCATCACTGATATGAGAGAAGAGATAGGCTTATCTTGAATGCAGCTTTTATATGAATGGATGACAGGATAGCCAGCGAACTAAAAGGTCTGCTACACCCATACAAACATTTCAGGGCTTTTTACACTGTCAAATGGCTGTCAAGAAACTCTGGGGATCACGTTTGAGGATTGGGCATCTGCATGACTGCCCTCAGCAACAGAGTGGCCATTAAACTCACTGGTGGCATTGCTCTAGCTGAATTTCAATGTAAACCATCTCCATTCTAAATGTCTAAAAGCCCATTTCTTCTGAACTGCTTGGCAATAAATCAGCAGGCAGTTATGCTCTTGCAGCTGTGAGACAAAAATACAACAAAGGAAAGGGAAAAAAAACTACTACAACTGAATGACTAATATCAGTTCAAGCATTAGTCATTTAACTAACAAAAGGGCATGAACGGAAGACTGCCAGCCCAATACAAAATGCATGGCCATCACTTGTATTTCATTCAGGAGTGAATTAACAATTATCAACACTGTCACATGATTTAAAACATTTTTGCTTTGATAAATAACCTGTATCACTGGATCAGGAACCCTGAGCAGAAACACTGGCCTGCATTCAGTCTTGGTCAGGGTGGTCTGTTGCCAGCTAAACTTGAACACATTTCTAAACTACTCAAACACTGGAAATCACATCACACATGGATGATAAGTCTAAAACGAACATGAAATGTGAAAAGACAGCACCAATAAAAAAGTATTTGAGGATAAAACAAATAGAAACCAAAATGTAAGCATGTAAAAATAAAATACTAGTATTTTTTTAATTGAGAAGTGTTTTATGCCAAAGGCAGAATCTGAAGGCAGATTGAAGGATAGTGCAGAGGTGACCACACCCTAAAGTTTTCCCTGTTTTACTCTAAGTAGGAGCATAATGGGAAAAAATGGACATTGTGCAGCTTTGAAGCGGCTATGAAACTGTTTACTGACGTTATAATTCAAGTGAAGATTGGGTTTATTTTCTCTTAGTTGCTAATCATAGATGCCATTGCAGCCAGAGGACTTTTCTTTTTTGAGCGAATGCAGGTTTAAGGCACTTCTTACTGGCTTCACTTTTAAGAGCAGAAGGCTATGTTCGTCTTTCAGCACCCTTATTTTGAACTTTAATGCACATGGAAAGTATCTCTGGGTATACTACTGAGGTAAGATGTGAAACTCTCTAGTGACAGCTGGTGGGCAGGTGTGGAATGACAACAAACATTACATAACTTAATCACTGCTTCAATATAAATCCAGATCTTTGTACACCATCATAAAAAAAGAAAGTGATTAATGGTTACACGGTAAAATCACGTTCCTCAGCCTCCCTGGAATGGTCTGCATGGGTGTTGGAGAGAAATCTGTTAGTTGGCCCTTTGATTCAGGAGGGACAATACATGGATATTTGAAGGTCTACTGAAGTTTGTCCAACCAGTCTACATGTGTTTTGTAGCCTTGACAGGTCCTGGGGCAGACCCAGGACACACTGGAAATGCTGGCTTGGGAATGCCATGGTGTCCCGACGGATAAGCTGGAGAAGGTGGCCAGGGGAGCAAGGTTTGGGTTTCTTTGTTTAGACTGACACCCCCATGACCCGCAACTGGATAAGTAGAAGAAGATGGATGGTTGGATATTTATAAACGTTTACATTGTGGAAACAAGAATTAGCGCACTATAACAGCTGATTTATTTATCACAGGCTTCTTAGAGGCTTTTACAGGAATGGTCTACAGATCCAAATATAGGATTTACAGATTTAACTTATTACTCATATAATTATTTGAATACAACAGCAGTAAAATGGACATGGAGCAGTCAACTGTATCAATATGTTCCAGTGTAGGAAACTGTTTCTTAGAAAAACATCAAACTGTCCGTGAGACAGAAAACATTTAATCATACTGTGCAAAACAGCAGTGCCGTTAAATTCTCTCAGTGAGATGTAAAGCTGAAATGTGTTTGCAGAAAACAATTTAAGCTGCCTCAGCTTTTAGTGTTTTAGAGCTCATATATGCTAACTGTGCAAAACCTTTTGATGAGAGAGCCTTTCACCCCTGTCAACACGATGACGCTGCAGACGCTTGTGACTTCAGTGAACGCAGAGTTTGAGCAAAGAGTTATTATTAGATCTTCTGCGATGAAGTGAGTTAGATGTTACTGTCATCTTCCTGTTATTATGGGCAGGTGTGCGCATGTTCAATTTTTGTTACACTTGTGAACCAATGTGTGAATGTGTTATTGTTGAATTTGTTCATTTGTGAATGTGTTATCATCTTGGAAATAGACAATGACATTGCATGCATGACAAAGCCACTTTCTTAGACATTTCACACAACCCTCATTCTCCACACGTCTAATTTGCCATCACCCTGCAACAGCTGTGGTCTAATTGCATTTACCTGTTAGAGAAAATCCCATTTGTCGAATTCAATACACACTCAGAATTAATCCTCTTCTTTGCGTTATGGGTTGAGACTTGAATGCACCTCAGATACTGATGTCATAAATATGTATAAATTGAAAAGCTAAATAATTTATAAACTTTCCTTTCAAGAGGACAGGTGATCTGCAAGGGCATTTTAACCCTACACCAAAGTGTGCTCATGCTCATTGTAGAAACAAAATACCACAAGAACATAAATATACTTGAATAAAGACCAATGTATTTACACTTCTATATATTTATACATTTATCTATTGATATATCTACATGTTCACTGCTAAATAAAAAAATAGAATAGATTTCTAAAAGTATATAACATGATAGATATTTTCCCTGGATATGTCTTTAAGGGCACATAAATGCCAATTAAAATAAACAGCATCACACCTTTCAAATTTTATACTTTAAGATACAACCAATCATCATTTTTAACACTATAGGAAGTGACATCATATGTTGACAGCGTGGATCAGGCACGCCCCCTGGAAATAATGAGAGGGGAGAGGGCATGTGATAAACTGTGGTAGATTCAGAGGCAGACATTGGATTGGCATGGCTGTGTGCAGCTCAGCACTGCAATCTACATTCATGAGGCTTCTGCCTGGATATTTGGATTCTCTCACACAGCTTTGATGCAAGGCTGGACAGCGTAACACAGCATGTTGCAGGGCACTGGGAGATAGAGAAGGAATAAAAAGGGGAGACAACCTTACGTACACTTGAGCGATGTTCCGTGAGCTTCTCTCTTTCTCTCATCACACCAATGGGCTTTTCTATACAGAGACCTGGGTCTAATGGAGGGATGTAATGATGATACTCTTTGTTTGTCATGCTTGAATCAGAGCTTCGTATTATATCCTTTTGTGTCAGATACCTTATTGTCTTTGTCTGTCACTGCCGCCAGATCAACTGTGGGGTAGTGTGGCGGACAGAGCCTCCTCCTCAACCCCCCTCTCCCTTGTCTGTGCCCCCGACGTCTCTTCACTCCCTGCTTGCTCGTGTCTATTTACCACTCTCATGCTACCCTCCCCTCGTTGTTAAAAGCAGTCGTTCTTGCTTTCAAGCTACCTACTGCTTACTATCATTCTGTCTTTCCTCATTCAAAGCAGGCAGGCTATTATTTTGTCCAGGCAGCTCGCTACATGATCCCTTGGAAAGCAGTTTTCAACGCTGCTCTGCCATCTCCCAATTCCTGAGCCCTTGCAGAAATCCATCTCCATAACAAAAGGATGTTTCTCCAGGAGGATTAATCCCCTTCACCCCCTTCAGTCACCCCTTCCCCTCCCTTGTCCTGATCTCCTGCCCTCTGACCCTCATCCTCTTGTTCTCAACCCCAAACCACCCTCTCCTATTTGTCCTCACCCCAAGCCTCTTTCTCCCCTAACTCATTTCACCCCCTTGACCATGTTGCCATGTGTCTGCTGGCTTCAGCTTATCCTCATCTTGCTGTCCTCTGTCTTACGGACCCGGGGGGAGAACTGCCCAGCAACCTGCTTGTGCCCAGATCCTCACACTGTGGACTGCAGTGGCCGTGGGCTAACCAGTTTACCCGATGAGATCCCCTTGGATGTGCGCAGGCTTTTGCTGGCCGACAACTGGATAAATCGTATCCCCTCAGACTTTCTGGTTCTATACAGTGACTTAGTCTATCTGGATCTCCGGAACAACTCCCTTTCCCACATAGAACCAGGGACTCTCAGCACCTCTTCCAGGCTGGTATTCCTGGACCTTGGCAGCAACAATTTGACTGAAATCCCTAAGGGGACATTTGGGGAGTCTCGGAGTTTGATCAAACTACGACTGGGAAACAACCCATATCTGAGCAAGGTGAGTGAGGATGCTTTCCTGGGCCTCACCTCTCTGAGAGAACTTGAACTGGAGCGTAATGCGCTGTCTACCCTAAAGGTGGGGGCATTGAGTCAGTTGCCCTCCCTGCGGATAGTGAGGCTTGAGGGCAACCCCTGGGTGTGCAATTGCAACTTTGCCAACCTGTTTGCATGGCTAACGGAGAACAGTAATAAGCTTCCAAATGGTAAGTAACAAAAAGAGCCATTTTCTCTTCATGTATTTGACCCAAATAAACCATATCTCTTTACAACATTCAACAGTATTATGGCAAATCCATTACCAAAAACACTTCTCTGGTCTATTTATGTTTTCCCTGTAGGAGAGGAAACCCCCTCCCTCTCCCTTGTTCTAATTTTGTCTCTTTTTTTCCCTCCACCCCCACAGCCCATAATGTGTGAGACCAAGTGTGTAATTTGAGACAATAGCACTTATTTGAAAGTGAAAACTGCAAGGAGAGTGCATGTATAAAGTTAATCAAATGTTATAGACAGCAACTTGAAACGCAGTATTGTCTGATTTGTAAAGATAAAATAAATGACTCACATTAAGAATCTAACTTGCTTTTCTAATGGTTCCACATTCGAGTATGTAGATAAATCTGACCTATATCCTGTGTAATCATCAGTATTTATTTGAGGCTTATATATCTATTGAATATATAACATTTAATATAATATATAAAATTCTTACATAATATTTGCCATTTAGTGGACAATATTTCAGCCATGCAACCTTTTCCTATGCCACTGAAAATCAAACTCTTCCTCCTGTTCCTGTGCTGATTGCTCTATCCATGTGAATTTTAAGGCTCATAATATACACACACTGTCTACCACTGTGATTTAGCCTGCAGCGTTGAGTTAGATAACAGGACTGAAGTTTCTCCATGTGTGCATGCTTATCTGAGGAATAAAACAAGACAAAGGGGGTCACCATGTCCTTTCAGAAGTATTATACGCAGGGTAAGATCTTCTTACATCATGAAACCAGAGCTAATGTATTCTAAAGGGAGTTGCATGGTATGTCCCAGATAAAACAGAACGCATTACCATTGTTTGGCGTTCTGTTTATCAGGCCATATAAAATATCTTAATCGCAATCAACATTCTCACATAAGAGACAGAAGGTTTCTCAAAAGAGAAGACTACCGCATTTGATCAAAGAAGCTAAAATAAACAAACCTGACAGTCCTGCCATACATGAATTTTAAATTGTGCTGTACATCTTCTGAGGACTTCATTTGAATGTGGCTCACAGTGGGTGTATTTTAAAACAAAACAGCAACCAAACCTGTGAATACACCACAGTTTATTGTGCTTAAAGATGAAGGTGTACAGTTACTGTCAGGGTGCAAAATGTTGCCTTGCATAAACAAAGAAACATGTTTCATCAAAAGCCTGAATAACAGTGTGGTTCAAGATGGGGGTTTTAAACTTGCTCTCGTCTCATGAATAGGTTAACCGAGAAAAAGAAGATATGAGTGTTTGCAGAAAAACCATGCACACATCCGTATGAGTGTTTTCAAATTTCCAAAGCTAGCACCTTTTGTAAGGTATGAACTTAGATGGAATTTGTTTTAAAAGAAACTTGTGATTTTCGACCAGAAAACTCAAGCGTGTTTCCTGTGTGTAAACATTGTTTTTAGATGTGGCTTAGTTATTGTTCAGTTTATTTCATTATTATTTATTATATTTTTGACAACTATATTCCTTTTCATTTGTTCTTTGTTCTGGTTAAAGCTGGTTAATACTTATATGGTTTAAGAAAAGATAATGATTTGGGTTTGACATTAATAACTTGTCAGACAGTCGGGTAACCCATCCCCCCCCGGCCAGCTGATGTTCTAGCTTACCCTCTTGTGCAGACAGGATATTCAGATAGTGGATATCCTTTGCAGACTTCCTATTCTGTAATGAAATTCATGGTTAATTATTAAAAGATGTACTCAAAAGCAATGCCAACCTGCCCTTATGCCTTATGTGTGAAAGAACCCTCTCTAAAATTGTGAACTGATTGGGTAACACTCTAATTCAGCTCCCTCCCAAAGTGACTGGCTGTTACAAACTGCTGACACCTCACAAAAGCAAACTTCTAATATACATTTAGGCCATGGTGTACCATGATATTGATTCTGCATCTGTGTTCTTTTTTCATTTGCCCCAGATTTGCAAGTTTAGGCCTGTGAGGAAGCAAAGTTGATAAACTGGCAAGATTACCCAATTCCCCCAAGCAAGAGTTTGCAAATGCATTAATCACAGGCTCTATGTGTTGTCAACGTCGAGGCATAATGAATTGCATTAGCAGCACTGGCCTTGCCTAATATCACACATCACACTTTACTTCCATCTGCAGTCGACATTACCTCCATTCTAACCAATTTCTGTCAGACAAGGTGATTTAAATTTCCCTAATCAATCACTAGAGACCAATGTCTCCACCTGAATCTAATGGTTTTTTTAAGAGGCTAATGGTTAATCATTAGAGATCCCATGGCTCTCTTTGCTTTTTCAATAGAAAGCATTATTTGTTTGTATGTCATGACGCCAGATGAATCAGTCAACACAGTCGTTTGGACTGATTCAGAGGTCTGGATCAAGGCAAAAGCTGGCCAGACAGACATCAACAACAAAGAAGAAGCCAAAGGCCTGGCCAAGCTGCTGTCATGACTGCCAACTGGCCCCAAAACACACTCTCACATTCAGTTACTAATGCTTATCTCACCTCATCTGCAGCTTTTACATTCCCATCAGAAAGTGTTTGTTTTATGATCTTAGCAGCTTTGTCAAAACACACAGTCATACCTAGTAGTAAAGGGTCTTTAAAGTAGTCTGTGCTCAGTCTTTTGTAATATCATTTCCTTTAGACAAAAGATGTCTGGAATTTACTTTCGAATGTAAGACCAAGAAAAATAATATCTTGGTGAAAGGAATACTAATGATACTTCATTATAGTCTCTTGGAAAATAATGCAAATTAATACCAGTCAGACAGGATAAGTAACTGAACTCAAAATATCCTTCCAAACAAGTTGCTGTCTTATTCTGTGTTTAGTTTATAGAAGTGGCTTTATGTATCTCATGATAAAACTACACAGCTACCAAAATACTGTCAGTAGATTATATGCATGTGTTGTTATGTTCATGTATGTGACTAACACCCTGAATGTGTTTTTTGAAGTGAGGAGAAGTTTATTTTACATAACTAAGTTTTCAACCAGCTCATAAAGAATATAAAGAAGTTAAGAACATATTGCGGGAAAATTTGGTGTCTCACAGAGTCTCTGTGGGAAGCACAAATAGCTGGGAAGCTTATAGTGAATTGGACTTACAAACACGGTTCACACATGCAGGAATCAAACTGCCAGACCTAATTAATGTAATGGCTGAGCTCTCGAGCATGGAAAAATGCAATGACCTATTCTCTGAAATGCTGTATTGGAAGTGGTTACACAATAAACAGATGGACACTCATTAGTGAATGAGCTTGACTTGGTAAGCGTTTCAATATGTATCAAATCTAACAACCATCATCAGTGTGGGCGTTGCCACTTAATGTCTCACTCATCGCAGGGAAAATCAGTTACAGAGACAGAAAGTAGAATTTAAATTCTCCATTAGTGCACTCTTTTCAAACTTGTGGGTATTGCATCGTCATGTTTTTTTCAGTAAGCAGCCAATCAGGTAAATAGCTACAAAAAAATTGTTTTTAAGTTTGCGAGTGTTGTCTCTATTACCAGCAAGAGCTCAATGATATTAAAAACAGAAGGGCTAAAGCTACTCCAGTGGTCTTTTTTTTAAAATCCCAATTAAACACTACATACTCATTTTAACATTCCCCGTCATGTGGTTTCAGACTGAAACTAAGTGGTGTTACTGCAAAAAGGGGTAGAATAGAAAAACAAGCACACAATTATGGGCAAATAGCCTGTGATAACATCATTTGCATGACCACATCAAAAAACGCAGCTGCTACTGGAAGTGTACTAGTACCATGTGATAATAGGAGCTGTGATGAAAGTAACATCCAAGTACCGAGTCATAGTCTGCTCCAGCTACACAGATGATAAGCCACAAAATGATGCTGAGAGAGCAGGGGAAACAAGGCATGAAACAGAAAGGTGAAATAGAAAGTCCAGCTGAAAATCATTGTAGTTCTCTTGGTTTTGTTCCAATAAAGAGAAGACCTAGAAACACTGTGAAGAATGTGTTTTTTGTTTTCTTAGCAATCCAACAAAGACTGCAGAAGCTAGACTGCTGCAGGAAAAAGCCCAACCGAGGCGCCTTTCACTAAATTTTAAGCCATAAATCCTTCTCCAGAATTAAAATGTAGTATTAATAAATTATCTCTCTCTCTGTGTCGCTCTAGCTCAAACTAATTTCAAACTTGTAAATAAAGGAAAATTGCAGTGCTATTTTATGTTTTCCCTAGGTATCGATGACTTCCTTGGTTAAGACCTGCATAATGTAGCAGCTGAAGAGCCCATGCTGTAAACTGGATTCCCATTTCATTTTTCACCTCTTGATTTCCCCTGTGATTTTGAGTTCACAGTACAGTGCAATTTCGTGTTTGCATAACTGTGATTACTGCAGGCCAGCATGATGAGTGCTTGAAAGGTGCATCAAATTCAGGATTTTTGGATAGCAAAAAAAGTTGATGTGCAACATTAATAAAAATTATTGATTTTTTTCTTTTAATTAGTTAAATCAGACTGTTACCTTTTCTTTATCTATCTATCTATCTATCTATCTATCTATCTATCTATCTATCTATCTATCTATCTATCTATCTATCTATCTATCTATCTATCTATCTATCTATCTATAACTTTTCAACAAAAAAAAATGCACTACTTAATTGTCTAGTTTTTAGCCAACAGTGAAGTTCATGAATGTTTCAGTGGAAGGATGAGTGTAAACATGATCCACTGCTGTCTCCAGTGCTCTTGGGTTAAGGATGAACAAAGGCCATGTATAATTCACAGTGACACAGTTCTACAGCACATTGGCCAGGGTAATTGGAGCTAGAGCTGCCTACAGGGCAAGACAGGCCAACTCTCATGGGCAATGGTAGACTGGATCTGAACCTCGTCATGCAGTTGCTATCAACACTAGTCATGACCTAAACACTTTCACGACAAACTAGCAGTTCATGTGACAGGGTCAAAATCAGAATTTTCCTTGACAACATATCAAGTATCTCCTTTGAGACCTGTTTCCGCACGCCAAAGCACGCTTGAAAATATGATGCCACTGGCTGACACGCGCATGTTGTCCACACTGCCCAACATGATCGTTTGCTATCTTTACTGTGGAGAGAAAAAATCTGTTCCATTAACACAGGGTGACAGCTTGTCTTATCTTGGCCTAATTTAATGTTTATTTAAAGTTGGGATGAGAAGGAGAGAGTACCGGAAAGGAAAGCTGAGTGTGAAGAGGTGGACAGGATTACAAAGTGGGATACCATCAGACAGAGCTCATACAGAAGCAGAAAGGGATAATCTGCCAGTGTCAGAAATAAAAGGTGAAAAGCCAAAAGCATTATCTCGCTGAGAGTGAGTAACATCGTGCATGATGGATTTATTTTTTTTGTTCATCTATGTGCCCAACTGCGAGGCATAAATTACATAAATGACTTTCATATTTAACTGTTTAATTGGGATGAATTATGATGATAGATAAATTGCATTGTCAGTCCAATGACAAAGTGAAAATAAATCTGCTAGGATTTGCTTTTAAACAGTCACCTCTCATGTTTGGGAATAAGCAATTTCAATTGTTTTTGAGATAAGGCGTTTTAAATATTCCCATAGTACAACGATGTCTCCGAATCTACATGCAGACGGAATCCCCTTCTGAACGAGTCACCCTCACCCCACTGTCACATACATGCTCGTCATTTTGTGCAGCTGTGCATTCACTTCACACATTCCACACTCCAGTCCCTGCTGCTGCCTTTTTCTTGCATACATCTCACCATTTTCTCCCAGATTTCCTTCAAATTCTTTGGAGGATTAGAACTCAATCATTTTTCAGTCGCTCTGCAATTACGCCTGCCTTGTTCTATTTACATCCGCTGAATATTGGACTTGAATGGCACATTCATCCTGTTTAATACAGCAGGGAGGGGACAGTTTTGTTAATCATTGTTGCAACTGGAGTATTCATAGAGAGTACCTCGACACCAGTATGTTATGGGCAAATGAAACCTAACTACTACACGTGTGCAGATGTACTGATGGGGTAATTTTGCTTTTAGCCTTTGGTGCAGAGATCAATCCGGACAAAGACTGTGCTGTTGAGGGAGGGAGGAGAAACAAGCCTCTGATATCAGTCTGCCACAGCTGGGTAGATCAATCACGACTGAGACAGCACATAGCCCGTCCTGTTGACTGGCTATAATCCTAAACGTAATCCATCAACTGTCCGTGTCAGGAATGTAACATAGCTGTGTGGGCCGAAATACCTGATAGTGTAAGGATCTGATTTGTGTTGTGTAAGGGCACAGTAGCCTGCTCTTTACAGTTGTTTTTGTTGTTTTTTTTTGTTGTTGTTATGATCACAGTGGTGTTTGAGGTCATTTATGATTGTACCGCGTCAGCTTACTCATTTAACAAGCTGTCATTGACTTACTGCATGGACCTAGATACTCTGTGTACTTTAAAACACCATCTTATTTTTCTGCCAGAGTAAGTGTGAAGTTACAGTTACTAGAAAATCACATCTTTATTAAATTTTTTGCTGGATTCATAAAGAATTGGGCTTTAAACATTTAAAAGCATATGTTCAGTCTACGTTGATAATGTGCATCTTTGTGTTATCCCTGGGCAAGAAAACACAGGGACTGCAGTCTGTATTTCCAGATACATCATTGCTAAACATATTTACACTGAACAAGACAGGTACCAAATTAAATTACAGGTATAAGCAAAGCAAACAAAGCTTTCTCTCTCTCTCTCTCTCGCACTCTCACTCACTTATGCAATTGTTAACTGTATTTGCATTGCACTTACTTTTTTTTCTTTTAAACTAGTTGTATAAATAGAAAAGTCAAAAGAGAGCCTCATCCTTTGAGCCTCTTTCCAGAAGTGAGTTTAAGTTAGTCTGGCTCTCTTGGGGTTTCCTGGCTTCACTGAGCCTAACATTGGATGTCCTGGATAACTGCTGTCACAAAGCTTGTTCCCAGCTCCCTGTGAAACTCTGGCTATAACAATGGTTATGTGAGAGAGGCAGACTTGTTTAAATAAAAAGATAATAATAAATCATTGTGAGAAATAACTACTGAAGGAATGAGCATAATAGATGAAATTGTATTCATTTATTTCAGTTCAATTTATAAATGTGATAAATGCATTAAATGTGTTTTAATTACAGGTGAGACTCACAAATACAAGACTTGTGGTGTTCTGAGCTGCAACCAGAACATGAAGAATACGATGGAATACATTCAAATACTTTACCATAAAAGTTGTAGTCATGGTATTCTGGTCAAAAATAGCTGTTTTTTAAAAAAAAAAAAAACATTTACAGAGATTTTATATTCAAAAATGGCTCCACTGTGTCACCAGGTGGTTAGTGAAGTCGCACCTTGATGCCTCAACCTCAGCATTTTGGCTGCATTTTCTATCCTGGTATTTTGAAACCAGATATGACTTGCAGGGTGATTCTGACTGAACAACCAGCAACATGTGCAACATATTAATACAGTACCAGGTAGCTACACCCTGAAGCCGACCCTGTTTAGTTACAATTTTTGACTCTTCAGATCATTTTTACCAAAATCCTGATTATGCGCTGTCCAATAAGATTTGAAATCTCAGAGTGAAACCATAAACTCTTCACTTCGGTGAAGAATCATTTGTTTTACATTCATGTATCATTGGATTTTGTGGCCGTTAGAAAGAATGCAGGTTTAAGCTTCTTCTGTACTGGCTTGACTTTTCATAACTGGAAGCTATTTCCATTTTTATACAGGTCTAGAGTCTCTTATTGTTTATAAGAGATATAAGATGATTGTTTATAATATAATTTTGGTTATTTATCCCATCGGAGAGCAAGCTGGGATAAAATGGTTTCTTCTTTTAATGTTACCTCACAGTTAATTACCTGTAAAAATATCAGACTCAGTCTTCCATGTCCTGCATCTGAAATCGTAAAAACCTCTGTGTATCAATAAGATGTCTTTCTATGAGAGTTCCTCTTCTTGCTAAACACAACAGCTGTTCAATATGTCCCTTATTTTAAGGTGGTTTAGGTACAAATATTAAATTGATATAGTATGGCATGCTCAGATAAACATAAAAAACAAAAACAAAGTTGTGTTAGTCGTCAAGATATATGACATGTTTGTTATCACACACAAAAGTAGAACTACCAGGAAGAAGATAACTTTGCTGTCTCTTTCTACCACTGGCCTGTTCTCTAAATCCATTTTGATAAATGTGATAATGCTGCTACTCCTGCAGGGGCCAGGTGTTCACCAGGATAATTTTCTTCTCAGATGTCATTAATCAAGCATCTGAAAGAGGCAAGACCAGACAGAACTCAAAAGGCAAAGGCGAAGTCTCTAATGTGACTAGTTATTTGCAATGCAGAAAGCACATTGTGAATATGAATATAAATCATTTGTTTTATGCGCAAATGGACAGGACAGGCAGTCTTTGCATGTAATAATTAACTTTTTGGAATATATGTTAATTGTGCATTTAATTTCTTGATTACTTATGTCTAACATTTAACAGTCAGTCAGAAGCAGTGTATTGTATATGAAATTAAGATAAAACAGAAAACAAGGGGCTTCTTTATACGAAAAATATTAAAATAAAGCACCTTTAATTTCATAAACCTGTATATTAAATGAGGAAATCACACTCTGAATGTCTATAAAATATCAGGTCCAAGGACTTCCTTTCAGTGCTGTCAAAGAAAATAGAAATGTTGGAAAAAACGATTAAAAAAAGAAAAAGAAAGAAGCCCAGCTGATTTAAACTGTACTTTGCAAATTTCAAAGTGTGAGCCATGTGGCTGGTTACGCAATGCAATGCTTAGAATAGTGGATTTTAAAAGCATTAATAGCCAACAAAACGTTTCAGTTCATATTTGTCACGAAAGGAGATTAAACATCTCTAAATACATTGCGACCCTTATAAGGCCAACTTTGCCTCTTCAGCACACACATGTCACTCACACAACTTGAATGAGCAGTATTCTCACAGGCAGTGAAACATGAATTTGTTTTGATCTCTGATTCCCACAGCATATGGTCGACATGTCATGGACTTAATCATGCCAGGAACCAATATGCTCCTCTTGAGCTTCACAAGGACTGATGGTATTGGCTTATTGAAGCCTCTTGATGCTGGGATTTTGTGATGAAATTGAAATATATTAATGCCGGGGTTCTTAAAAAATGGTTATAACAGGTATAATACATATATTATATGTACTGTCAAAATTACTCCCAAACATGATGACTTGGACGTGACATTTTTTATGCAAGTCTAAGGCTAAAAAGAGCAAAACCACCAAATCTCATTGTTGTCCAGAGGCTATAATACATTCATAAATCGTTTATACAGTTACACTGGAAGACATTCTTTATGATGTTTGTAAGAAATTTGTTTTTTAATGTTTTGTCTGACCTATTGCAATCTAGCACAAGCGAAGAACGTGCTTGGAAAAAGATGGATGAAAATAGAGGAAATAAAACTCGATCAAAATATGCACATGACTATTGCCATTAAAATTTCGTGCTTTATTGTTAAAAGCTTTGGTGACACAGACTCTTACTGGAGATGCAGATGTGGACAGAACCTTATGAAAAATCCAGACATTGAATCAAATTAGTGTATTTAATATATATGAAACATAACTTTTTTTCTGTCCTGTAATTTTGGGTTGTTGTTATCTTGATGATGTGTTCCATAATATTTATGTCAGCTGAAATGTAGGAGGTTTTTATTAGGAGATTGGTGTCACTAAGTGTTAACAAGATCTTAAAGAGTCTAACTAATACTGTAACAAGTCAGTCAAAGGACCATAAATAATTCTCCATGGTATCACATATTTCCAAATATCACTCAACTTTTGAAGGTTATTTGTTCATTTACAACAAAGTTGTACACATTTCACAGTTATTTAATTGATAGTCATAGATGTTTTAGTTGTATTATTCACATTACTCTAATACTTTACCACAATTTAAATGTAATACATTCAACACCAAATAAAAAATGTGACTTTAATGCAGAATTAAGGTATTTACTTGAAGAAACACACTCTCGGGCAGTACTAAAAGTGTTCAGCATGCTCAATGTTGTGCTGACTGTTGAGCAAAGATCCAGAATTGATGTACTGCCAAGTGTGTGCATTTGCATGCACAGTATCAGTAGAACGTAGCCACCCACATTCTAAAGATTTATCTCTACCCACCTATAAACTAACACTTGCATCCATATGTCTAGTTCTTCACACAATACATTGTATGTATTTTGCCACTTCTGACAATCTTCACTTAAGTAGAAATAAACATATTTGTGTTAGTGGAAGTACTGATTAAACTTCTTAGTCAAGTAAAGTGAAAAAGTACAGGATCAGAAATGTACTCAAAATATAAAAGTAAATAGTAGCTTTTATATGACCTGTTTTTGTGTAACACTTACTGAACCGCTGCCTCCCATATTAATATAATAACATATATGAAAAAAAAATAATAATAATATTGATACAAGGGAATACACACTTTCAGCTTAAATTATAATTCTGATGAATGCAATCAACCTGAAAATCTGTTATGAAAACATAGGCAAGTGAATTAAAAAAAATATCTCTATTTGCTGTTGCCAAATTGTAGATTTTGTGACTTTGCCTCCATAGCTTAAGAGGGAAATGATTATAGTCAGGGGTGAAAGTGGATTCCGTGGGTGTGGGAACCATAAGACTTAAGTGGAGTCTAAATCATAATAAAAATGCCATTCCTAATTTTTCTGGATCATTCCAGCCCACTTTAATTCCCAAGTACTGCTATTAATGATGCCTAAATTATATATTTTTTCCTATTTTACTGATGCTTATTATGTGCAACAAGCACTGCTGAAGGGTACACCAGCAGGACAGATTTTATTGTCCCCTCCATTTAACTTGCGGAGGGACAGGAAACAATAACTCCCCTCAAATGCTTTAAACCCAAAGTATTGGGCCTTTTTTTTTTTTAAATTTAAAAAGTAGATATTTGTACTAAAATGTAGGGAATAAAAGTAACAAGTTGTCAAAAAAATAAAAACTCAAGTAGAGCACAGAACAGAACAAAATATTTGTACTACGTTACTTCCTAGCTGTGTACATTGGCAGTATTAAGTTACATTAAATTTGTTGATGAATCACATTTACAGTATGAAGATTATGAGATACATGGGGCTTGGGACAAAATTTCTAGCACCTAATTAGCACTTGTATCAAGGTATTGTTAAATATTAATAAAGTTTTCATTAGAATAACTTGAATACCTGACTCTGTAAGCATGAACACCTTGTGTCTTTAGTGATAGTATCAGTGGCCTGTAATCAGCACATGCATGATAAAATTGATCTGAATGATTCAATGTCGATGCCATTTGTAATAATGAGAGGAAAAGAAGACTCTGATAAGGGCTTGCATCCTTGAAATCCAATAAGCCACAGTCACTGTCCTTTTCCATTTAAACAATGTCTGAACAATAAACCACGTGACAAAGTGACAAAGGCACAGAGAGCAGCACTTACTGATTTATCACGCCTTCATCTTGAGATGAGTTTGGTCAAGGTGCCCCTGTTTGGGACAGTGCCCTTTGCTAATGCTGTACATCAGTGGATTTTTGAAGTGCAACGGAGGTCATATTCAACAGCGTGTGCATTCTAAGAGATTTGCCTTGTGCAGCTATCAAATTAAATTATTTATAAGGGTGTGTTTATTTCATTCACCAAACCATTTGAAACTGCATTTCTCTTGACAGCACTACAGCACACTAGATAAAATCAACCTAGTCTCACTAATGCGTATACTGTATCACTTTGCTTCACAGTATTTCAGCTGTATTCCAAGAGTGAACCTACAGTCGTGGTGTGGGTGGGTGTACTGTATACACAGTGCAACTTCAACTCATAAGTGAAGACTTCTGATCGACCTTACAGTTATTAAATCAGCTCCCACACTTAGGAAGAAACTGCGTTAGCCTGTTGAACTGAGATATTCCACTATCAGATTTAAAGGGCTTCATACAAACAGGACAGCTCAAACTATGCTCTCCAGTTTTCTTTGATAGTCTTTAGCTATGAGCAGGTGTGGGCTGCATGAGCAATAGATCAAATGCACATCACCTTTCATTTTAAACCCATGGGGAGTTAAATTAGAGTTCTTGTGTTTGTGTGGTGCATATAGTGAACTGTATTAAGACCTACAGTACCTGGGATATGTGCTTGTTTTTGTATGTGATGTAAACTGTAATGTAAGTACTGCCATCGAATGAATTTGTGTAGAAATTAATGAATGTGACGTTCATGTCTTGTTAATTTGTATAATCGTATTTACCATCTCTATGTAGGGGTCAAAGGCTTGGAGTGCTCCCTCCCTATGGATGGCAGACGTGTATCCCTTACCCAGCTCTCAAAGGACAGCTTCCGTGAGTGCCAGGCCACCCTGACTCTAACAGACCTTCTTATCATCATTTTCTCTGGCATCTCAGTGTCTGTGGTGGCCATTATGACCAGTTTCTTCCTGGCTTCAACTGTTCATTGCTTCCAGCGTTGGAGTAAAGGCACCAAGGGGGATGAAGAGGAGAGTGAGGAGTGAGGAAGACTTACTTTTAAAGAACTGTATGGTCCTTCTACTTCCAGCAGTGAGAGAACATAGAAGACAATGTGTGCCCCATGCCATTTCCTTTCTGGTGAATATCCAGGACTGTTCAGTGGTAGGATCTGTTAAGGTTGAAGTTGTTTTCTTTGCACATGGACTTCTGAAATACAGTAATAAAAGACACCGGAAAGGAACGAGTCCTATTAAAGGTTAGCGTGTGTGCTGCTCCACTCGCAAAATGCTATTATAGAGATCTTATTTTTGGCTGTTAGCGCTTGTGGTCATTTATGGCCACTGGCTCTTGGCTCAGTGTTATAAGTCTACACAAATATGCCAAGACCTTTATAAAAAAGAAAAAAAAAAAGATAATAAAAAAAGTGTTGCTGCAGTACTCTCGTATTAGTCTTAGTGAGACCAAAAACCTTTCAAAATTTTGTCATGTAGGACATTCAATCCTGGAATCTGAAATCCTGTAAAAATGGCTTCAAAGTTAGTGTGACCCTTTGAATGACTTTCACTGGGGTTTTATCTGTGTAGGCCAGAATGCTTGATCTTGATTCCATAAAAAAGGATGTCATATTGACCAGTGACCTCGATATTTAACTGCCTATAACATGATATGCTGGCATATCCTGCCATTTTCTCGAGTCTCTGTTGGACAGCCACTCTCACTAACATTAAGACGTTGTTCACAAGCACTGAAGGAGGCAAATAGTGGTGTTCTCTCTGCATGTAGAATTAGACTGTGGCAGGGATGTCAGCTCAACAAGCAGGATTTGGGTAATTATGTACTGCTGGCAGAAAAAGCTTCTAGTGGGTCTACACATTCTAGCAGCATATTTATTATATAATCACAAATTTATGTACAAAATAAAACAGTGTAAAGTGAAACAATCATAGAAATCAAGAGGACATACTGTAACTTCCTTAGATTGATACTTGTGAACTGTGTAGAAAGAAATTCATAAAATATCAACAGCATAATCAATGAATAAATGAATAAATTATGGCAAATATAATATAAAAATAGAATCTATGTAGAATTATTGTGTTAAATTATGCACTTTAAATGGTGAACCTAATTTTGGCTAGTCCCCAATTACAGCAAATAGACTGGTACTGTGTTCATCTGCCAAAGGTTTAGATGGAGGAGAGAATGCATATCAGGACTTTGTTGTTTCTAGTGAGGTTAACATAGCTCCCAAATCAAAGCCAAATCACACTCTACACACATTTTACTTTAACGGTTATAATCTCCAAAGATTTACATTTTCTTCCATTCTGTCTTACTTGGTTATATAGATATGACAGTGTTCAACCCTTACGTTAACAGGAAGGTCGCTTCAAAAGAAATAGTGAACGAAGGTGACAAGCAAGAGTTTGGCTTCTTCAGGAATAAATAAATAACCATCCAGTAATGTTTTTAAGATATCTTTCATCTTGCTGTACCTTTATTAGAAAGTTTGATATCTTGCATTAAAGATGAGGATTTGATATTGTCACATTAAAATCTCCCATCAAAATTCTTATGGCTACATTCGGACTGCAGGCAAAAGTGTCCAAATCACCCATCAGGTGAAATATAAACTTTTTAATTTCTGATTTAGATCACAATTAAATATTCGATATTCTCTGGTAAATATTAGACTATACTTTGACTGGCTGTACTGGTGTTTGGCTTTGCATGTTTCTCCAGCTTTTGCAGTATCACCCCACCGTGTCACACACGTTTTACCAGTCCAGTTTCTCATAGTTGGAAGTTTGTTTTTGGCAAACAGGTTCTAGGTGAACTGCCAACACTTTCTGGCTGTAGCATTACAAACTACAGGGAGCTGGTAGAAAAACTAGAAAGAATGTATATTTGAAGAGAAGAAATATTTATTTTAGCAATTTAATGACTGTTCAAAAAAAATTAAAAATCATGACCGGCCAGAAGAATTTTTGCAATGCAAACTCAATCGAAACAGTCATGTCGGTAAACACGCAGCTTTTACATCACTCTAAACAACCCAGCCTTGTTGGCAGGTTATAAAACCCAACTCTATGTGCTTTCTCAGAGAGCAAATGAGGTTAAAAGAAAGCAAAGAAATGAGTGAAACCCAAAAGAAAAGGTAAGAATTAGATTTTTTTTTAATGATATGAAAACACTGATTCCTGGAATATTTCATCATTGGCAGGGATAGTGTTAAGAAGCTGGCTCTCTTTTTCCTCATCCTTGTTGTCGTCCTTATGAACTATTTGGCTTCCACTGTACATCAGCTTATAAAGGAAACACTATGGCCTCAGTGGCCCACGTGTTTAATTCTTTACAGCATGCTGCATGCAACATTTTTGTTTTTGTTCTTTTGAAAATCTGGGTCAGTTTAGGATCGTGAGCAGTTCACATTGGAATTAGACCTTTATTTACTATTTAAATTGGCTATTTAAATAGTTTTGCTAGCAGGCATGCAAGCAACAAACACAACAACAACACAACGTGAGATATGAGCATTAAACCTGAATTGAGCACTAAAGCTTGCAGTGTGAACGTGGCCCAGCTGCATGAACAGTATCTGTATTCAAAGCAGCAACAGTACAGCACATTCTAAATTTAATAAACCAATGCCCTGAATTTCATGGGTGTCTTTTTGCTACAATATTTGCATTTTATATATTTAAATCCTCCATTATTAAGGAAAACGGAAAGCAAAAAGATAGACACTTTTTTTTTTTGCCACCCAAACCAAAGGTATATTGTACTGCTTCTTACATTCTTGTAAGGCATGAATAATTCAGTAAAATTGAGATATGTAGCAGAAAGAATGTCAAGCCTCTAAATGCAAACAAACGGCAGATAGAAAAAGAGCCATGAGAAAATAGTCATTGTTTCTGTGTGGTTAAAAAAAGATAAAAAGGAAATCCAAATGGCTCTGTCCCTTTAGAAGAAGTCATAGCCCTAATGTGCAACGTTTTTAAGCACATTTTGCAGAAACTGACAAAAAATAAATGTGGCCTTCTTTGTTTTTTGTTATTTTTCCATTTGTGTAGACATCAATAAAAGCACAAAGGAAACTCCTATCATCCTGGTACACACTCATGGAATTTGTGTTATATCATACTGTTTGTTGGTACCAGCCTGTAATGTCACATTAGCTTTTCATTAACATGTTATGTCACATGTTGTGCTGAAAATGCCACATCCTTATAAACAATGTGATTTTTACTGTATGGATGTTGTTTATTTGCTATAATTTACACCATCTCGTACACTATGAAGATATGATTATTAGAAATTTATATAAAATGACATCTGAATAAACTCCTCTCATAAACTGTCCGGTCATAACGGTAACTAGGCATGTCAGCAGGCCTGTCAAGCTTTGGATTTCTATACTGAAGTGGTGTGCATGCTCTACAAGATGAGCAACAGTGCATATCTGGAGAATATAACAAAATAACTTATTTTTGTGCATTTACAGGTTCATATGTTTTCAGAATTGCACTCAGCCAAGATTGCACTATATCAGAATTTAGAGTTGTAATGGTAGCACCTCCTTCTTGCAAATGGGGAATTTGATGCTTATCAACTCCAGCCAAACTTATGTTGGCTACTGCTACATTTGCCAAATTTCTGTTCTTCTTTTTCTCTTTGTCATGGAAAAGTAAAGCAGGGTGTTTGAAAGTCTGAATTCATAGCACTAATCAAACTGCATGATCAAAGGTTGTTTCTATAGTAAGCAAACATTTAAAGGTTTATGTAAGAACAAATAACACGTATGGTTTTTTTATTACTATAACAAAGATCTTTTTAATTGGTTCTGAGTAGCTTTGTACACAAAGTGCTGCTAATCTGAACATATCTTGCACACATGTCAAGCAATCAGAAGCTGAAGCCACATTTGTAAGCTAGCTATGAGAAGCATACTTTTATATTTCCATGCAGTGAACGACCCAGTCCTTCAGAATTAAGATCACGTGTGATTTTTAGTCTTTCGCTGTCATAACTTTAAACTTTAAAGCTGCATTGCAACAATGGAAAGCTTGACAGGCTTGAAATAATCAATTCTAAGTACAGTACTAATTTCATTTTTTTTGTACCTGAATTTAATTTTTAAAGTCTCCAGTTTCAGCTTCTTATGACAGTTTAGTCAGTGTTAAATAACAACATGTGAAATTGCTCACAGCCAATGGAAAGATGTCAGTAGTTGTAAGTTCACATTAAAAGCGTCTATTGGAGGGACTTTTAAAGGAACTGAGTCTCAGAGACAAAAGTTTGTAATTGTTGATGAGCATATTGACATATTCAGAAAAAAAATGACGTTATAATACCATCTGAATTGCTAAATGGGATTAAATTGGCTGAATCATTTTTCCTTTAAAAGACAACCTGCATTCCCAACTAATAACAATAGACACATACCTAAATCAAGGAATCAGAGGGAGGCTTTTGATACATATCATTTCCAACTACTATGTAGTTACTGTACATTAACAATTTATTTATTTAGCTTAATTGTTAGTTTAAAGCATATGTTAGCATGGCAGTTTCCTTTCCCTTACTTATTTTAGTAAGTAACAATATCAGCACATTACAGCATGCACTGTTGAGTTATCTGCAGTATAAACTTCAGATTCATTTCTATTTTTCTATTCAATTTCTATTCAAAATCTGTCCCCAAAATAATGTTCTGGCGTTGTACACCCTGGAAAGCAGAGGTAGTAGTGGCTGCTCTCGTACAGTGTGTCTCGATATTGCTTACCAAAAAAAGCCATGTTATGTTTTGTCAGATAAATGTCAGTAAGGCTCAAATCTAAACTGGGTGACAGAAGAGAGTGGTGACAATGCTACTGCTGCTGAATGCATTTCCAAATGTCAGACAGATACTGTTACAGAGATCATATGTGTAGCTGTATTTTCATGTTTCGTTAAAAAAAACAGTAATACTGATAATAAAATCCTTTTTTTTTCTGTCTTCTGGTCTGTATTTGTAAAGACACTGTGTTGTATAAATACATATTTAAAAAGGGATATTTATTTGCTACTATTAAAATATGTTTAATTTTCCATATACCTCTGATAAAGACCAAATTGTACTGACAAATAATAAACATTTTAAAACACTGTTTGGCTGCACTCTTAAACAAAGCGAGAGAAAGGACTTGTTAGTGTAAAATATTATTTACTGTTCTATGTTTGATTATTGGAAGAGGACCTCACTGAAATTTATTTGAATTTTTCTGTTGCCTCAATAAGATTTATGGTTAAAGATCAGTAGCATTTACTTTCAATCACATGCTGTCTTTAGTAGAAATGTCATTCATCACAAAGCCTGCAAAGTCTTTAAATGATCCCATAATAATTGTAACCGTCTTCCTTTCATTTCCCTGGACCTGACAGCTTTTCTCTTGTCACAGCAGCAAATGAGTAAGGCTCATCTGTAAACACTGCACAGTGTGTTATTTCACACTGCAGGTATGCAAATGGCTGCACTATTTTCAGAAAGGGTGTTAGAGAAATTAGAGACTTGGGAGAAAAATGAAATACCATATGCTTGCATAACAAGTATCCAGCTTGTTCAAGTACAGTATCTGTCAGTGTGAGCTTTCTGCATTTGGACAACTGTGCAATATGATGAAAGGATTAAAAAAAAAAAGTCAGGAAGATTACTCAACATGCAATGTAATTCCATACTTTTACTGTTTTTTTGCAGCCTTTTTTTCTCTATAAGCACCACACAAAGGCGTAACCTCTTTGGATGACAGAGGTTTGCATTTTCTTGATCCCTCATACTCATGATTCATTTTTCCATATTTTCCTCAGCATGTGCCTTTGTCACTTCTCTTGTGAGAATATCTTAACAGTCTAACAAGGTAATGTTTTTCTAAAGCCATCTGAAGAGAATAATGGGATAAAAACAACCCTTGGGGCGTGTAATGTTAGCTTGACAGAAAGCAGGCGGATGGTATACTGCAGAAAAGAATGAGCTGAGATTCATTTATTATGACTCCAAATGGGAATTACTATATTGGATACAGAGGAGAATGCAGGAAAGACTTGTACATACTACATTCATGCTACACTGAAAAGAAGTGCTGTGAAGGTGGTCGTGATGAGGATTCTCCTGCAACCATTTACCTCATTTGGTTGTCATGGCTACACAGCCGGAGGCCCGAGCTCTTGGACGCCGAGGCGGGAACAGGGAGAGGGAGGGATGCTGGGAAGCTTGGCCCTCAGTGTGTGACTGCCTCGCCTCTCTTTCCATGCATCAGCTAACTGGACCTGGCATCTAAAAAGAAAAAAGAAAAAGAATGTCTGCAGCGCTGTGACCCTGCAAACCCATTTTAGACTTTCACTCCCACCCCCAATCACTTATGCATCATCACTGAGTATATTAATGCCATCAAACATGGAAGGATCACTGATCTTTTTTAACAATAGTTACAGCTGTTTCACTACATGCTAGGTGTCTGATCACTGTATGCTTTTAGAGTAGCTTCCATTTCAACAATTATGACAAAAGATCACATAGTAATAAATTATTTAAGCAAGTGAGGTAGGTGAAATTTGTTTTGGAAAAGAAGCATTTGTGTATTGTTTTATTTAGCTATCGCTAGCTCTGCGTCTTTCTTTACTGTCTGTTCATGACCTACAAAGTCAGGAAGTGAGCAGGATAGAAAGGAAAGTAAGCCAACCCCCAGAGAGGAAGCACTGAATGAATAATGGTCTGGTGACTTACAGTGGAGTTAGGGTTTTTGGAAGGAGTGGGCAGCAGTGGGTCAGGTTGCAAAGTTCAAAGGAGCCCTGTGTGATCAGTTTCTCTGTTCGTGTAACTGATGCTGAATGTTCACAGAGTTCACAGAAGTGGGGGCTTAGTGGAGATGAGTGTGAAAGAGAAAATGGTGGTGTTAGATTAAAAACTGTGTCATCTTCTCATGCTTTATCCTACCTTTACTCTTCACTTTAATTCTCACAACATACCTCTTTTTCCCTAACAAGTAACTTTAATTCGCCTTGAATATTTCTTGTGTTGTAGAGTTAAATTTGAAATAGATTAACATAGATTTTTATTATATTTTGAACATAATGTATATCTCTGTTTATTGTCATTAAATACAGACTTTTTTTAAAATTTAGTTTTATAAGAATAGTCACAGGCTGCTTGAAAGAGTGCACTAATTAGGGGATTTGCAAGATACAGACACTATTTTACACATGCACCGCAGCTCTGAAAACTATTCAGCTGAGATTTGCCAAAATTGCTCAATAACCACAATGTGTAGTGCAATTTCATTTTGCACTAAAAGTCTTTATGATGTCCAGTTGTGAGTGTGTCAGAATAAGGCAGGTAATTTTTTGGTGAATTCACAGTGGGGAAGTAGGCATTTTGTGTCCCACCTCCTGCATGCGCTGCACAGCCTGCAGTCTTGGCTACACCATACATACTCTCAGAAGTGAGCATGTATGGACTGAACTGAACTATTTCCTGTTATGAGGATTTCTGGACATTGTCCAACCTGATTATACTGATACTGTGTGGAATTCATGGGTGAAAACGGCTTAAAAAAATGATCAGAACTGAAGCACCAGATGCAGATAGATCCTGATTTTAATCCTCTGATGACATCATTAGAGTTTTTTTCTACTTCAGACAGCTTCTTCTAGAGAAAAGGGAGATATTATGCAACTGCCTGACTTAACAGACTGGAAACTACTCCCTCCTCTTGCTGAGTAAACTGGCCTTCATGTGTAAAATATCTCACGTGCTCTTTTAGCATCAAGTCTCATGAAACCCACTACCACTGTGCACACATTTCTGACTCTGGTGCACCCCAGTGGTAAGATGAAAAATAATGTGGTGAAGCAAAATTTGAACAGCTGCTACTCTTGGCACTTTTAGTATGATTGTCTGCCACCTGACTTCCATCCTCCATTCTCACCTGCCAAATTAAAGAAATAGTCGAAACAGTATCCCTGTATTTGAACAAGTAGTGTAAATATGAATTGCTACTGCTACTGCAGTATTGTTTAAAACATAATGTCAGAGTAATCCACAGTGTAGTGATGATGTGTATTTGCCACTGCCCAGTCACACTTTGACAGAAGCTTTGAAATATCATTCAAAGCAGAGAGGGTGAGAGGTGAATCAGGGACAACGCAGCCGTGGGCAGCCATGAGCATGAATGCATACTCCTGGCGAACTGCTCATCCACTGCACCAAAACACAGGCTGGCAGGCTGGCTGAGTCAATTACCCTCAAATTGTATTCTTTGTATAGAGGAAAAACATATACGTGTGAATATTAAGAGTGAAACAATAAAGAAAGGAATGGCGAAAGCAATACTACTCCCTTATGTTCATTAAGAGCAGAGTTCTTTCAGAAGAATCAGATTTATCTGCTTTGTTATTTTTGATATTTGTGATAAAAGCATTACGCACTCTCTTTATAGTCAGTGGAAACTGATGTCAGCTGAACAGAGCAAAACCTCCATTCTTTTTTTTAATTTTTTCCATTGTATTAAAACAAGATTTTTTTTTCAGTTTTGAAAAGTTACACTACAAAACATAAGGCCAAATCAAATCTAACTAAAATAGCTGTGTAAAAATGAGTCATTTTCAATATAGGGGACATTAGTGCCTAATGGAAAAAAAAGTGTTTACTGTAATCACCAAGTGGGGAGTGATATCACCCTGTGATTGATGTGTGTTGAACTGGAGAAATTAATCCAGCACAGCAAACACATTAAAGATAAATGAGGGGAAGAGTAAGCTGGTAGCGCCAAGTGGCAGGAGGGAATGGATCTTAGCATCGCTCAACCTGACTCACTTGGGGCCTAATGAGGTCAATATGTACCACATTAATCAAATGCTCTGCAAAATACTACATTTGCATGAAACACCACTAGTGGTAGCAGATACGTGTACTTTTAGTACCTGCAGTTAAATTAATCCAACAGAAAACAAGGCTGTAAGCAGCTGAAGTCACGATTCGTCTATCAAAATCTGGATGGATCTCGAATTACTCATTTAACATGTTTGTAATATAATACTTGTCCTACATGGAAAAGACTAAGACACTGAAACAATATGCTCCAGCTGAAGGATTGCAATTAGAGCTAAATGGTTGTCATGGATTCTCACACATGCAATTCAGATGCCAGTTACAAAAACCTCTGACACAAAGAAGTGGCGCTAACTTAAAAAAACAAAAAAGAAAAGAAAAGAAAAGAAAAAAATGGCAAACTGAACACTGAATGATGAAGTTCTTTTAAATTAAAGATGTCATATTTCACTAAGAGCCACACTAAGTGTCATGCGTCATGCCATATAATGTGTCATCAAATGTAAATAATTAAAGAAATGCTAATAGTAAATAGTAATATATACTATATATATAAAATATATAAAAGAAAGAAGAGCTTATTTTAGAGGTGTGCTATAAATAAATATAGGCTTCCATATGGCCTACTTAGAGCTAGAAGATGGATCAGGTTGAGAGAGCAACAAATTGTTAGAAAGCAAATGGAACAGAGAAAAGAAGACTGGAGACAGACCACGTTTGTTTTCCTCCTGGCATCACTCAGTGCTACATCCTCACTGTTTACAAACCCTTTCACAACATCATGAATGTCAAGGTTGCGAGAGTTTTCATTTTTTGGCAACAGGGCTGTTCTCCCTGTGAAGTTACCCACAATGGGATGAATAGCTGCTGATGGATAAAACAATGAGACCTGTGCGCATGCTTCAAAAGTTTCCTGCTGGCCTCTGAGCTCATGTTCAGTGCATTTAAAAGGTGGAGAAGCCATTAGAAACATCAGCTTTGTTTGCTCTCCCTCACTGGAACAGTTAACGCGGGGGTAGTAAGGGGACATGTTGGTGGTAAACATAACAAAATAAAACCTCAAGGACTTCATTAGGGTGTCTCAATGCTTCCCTATTGTGTGTCTGGAGGTGATGATACAGATGAATGGTTTAATCAATACCTGGCACAACAGTATCTGCCAATTTATCCTTGACAGTGATAATACAGTCTGCAGACTATTGGCAGTTTGCAAATCAAATAAATAAATCACTTCATAATAACAGTGCTAATACGTCCTAGCTAGGTTAACTGTTTGTATATTAATCCTGCAAGGGAAATTAAAAGGGTGTTAAGATGAGATATATGAATAATTACACTCTTGATTTGAATGGTTAATTATAATCAGCTCACAAGAGCCTCTATTGCTAATGGTTTAATTAACAAAAGAGATTTTTTTTTCTCGCAACAACAAAATAAAAGCCTATCAATCGGGGTTTCTGTTTGTGCCTTGAGCGTCGGATCATTTGTGTTCATTACATGGCGAAGAGTAGTGTCATTAAATCAGTGCATCCTCTATTCGCTAATTGCAAGAAGCTGACTGACAATCATTTTTCATTGCATGTTGAAACACAACATGAATGTTAATGATCACGTCAGAAAAAAGGCTCCTTTATTAACTACTGTTAAAGTTAGTAATGAACTAGTGAGCACAGTTTTGAAAGCCTGCATGAACGCTGCCCAACTTTGAATCAAGAGTATTGTTTTTAAATGCTGTTTGTATGGCGATTAACTGTCAAGTTCAAAACAGATTCATTAAAGTTAACTGAGATTCATTAAAAGCCAGCTGTGTTGAAAAGCCTAAAAGATAATACATCATAATAACTCACTGTGCAAAGACTAAAACAATGAAACACTTTAGAAGAGGTCATACAGGAGAATAGGTCGGTTATGATTAGTAGTTAAAAATATGACTATTTTTAGGCTCCATGTGATAAATTATATGCCAATCAGACCTTTTTTTCAATTAAATATACAAAGACAAAAGACAGATTTTCCTTTAACATTCAACGTATTTTAAAGAAAATTGTTTGAGCACTTAACTTTAGATTAGTTTAAGACCACTGCCCACTGATTGTGACAATGATACATTAAGACTATAAAGCCTGATGAGCTCTTAAATCCTTGTTGCACTCTATGTGAGTGATAGCGACAGTATACAAAGGGGATAAAAGAAGGAAAGGAGGAGGGGTAGGCAGGGGCCCAGATGTGGAGGTCTGCCCATCTCAGAGAGGGCTGGAGGAGAGCAGATGGTGCACTCTCTGCTATCACAGGCATGGCTGAGATTAGTTGATGTGAGAGGGGCCAAAGGACTGATGGGGGCCATTGAGGGAAGTCCACATCTGTTTGGATTATCCAAGCAGGGAGGAAGCTGCAGGGGAGACTATGCATCTCTCCAGAGAGGACTGACAAGAATAACAACACACCTGACTGTTTACACATGCAAACAAATAGACTGCAGCTAGAATTTAAAGATAGGTTGAAGAAAATGTGGCTAGGGAGATGACTTGTTTTTGTAATTTCTTGCTCTACAGCCACACTGTTGAATTCGAAGTATTCTGACACATGCTTGCTCTGAATACTGGAGTCCTAGGAATAAGGCAGCAAAAGAAGCTAAATATAGCAAAACCTTTACGGCTCATGCTGACTCATTTGCCTCGAAAAAGAAAAGATGCTGTGTCAAATGTTAACTTCCAGGCCCGTACCCTTTTCTCTTCAACACTTTCATTTAAGGGATGGTTTCAGCTCTGGGCAGTTGTTCAGCTAATTGGAACCAGTTAATATGAGACAGTGCTTGCATGCTCAGCGATCACTGCCAGTTATCCTAAAGTGAGGAAGACATGATGCCCTCCAGGAGCAGACAGGTTGTCACCATACACAAAGGCTTCTGTTTATGATTGGTAATGAGAGTTGAATTGACATTGTTAAGAATTTCTGCTGTTGTAATGAGAAAATGTGCGAAGTCTGTTACTGTCAGTGGCCTTGAAATGCAAGACATGAGAAGACTGGCATTTTTAAAGTGGTGAATGTAAATTATTATCAATTTAAAATATTACCATGTTTATCTCTGACTGTCCTCATAGGTATCTTCTTGGACTGCTATCTCTGTCTCTCTAAAAATACTGCTCCCAAGTCATGTGTTAAAAATCATTCTCTAATTTCATTATACACAGTTGTAGTGATGATGTTGTACATACTTCTTCTGTCATTTATTTGTGTATTGTGAGACATACATGCATAAGTGAGCAGCAGAACCCCAGCCCCAGGCGCTTCCTGCCTTTAACCCCGACTCACATCTCCTAATTAGAGAATAAATCTGAGTGCCATTTCCCTTGTGAACTCATGGACTTTATTAGAAGGCAATGATGGTCTGAGAATAAACAAGATTTCTTTCTCTGTATCTATTATTGTACGATCTACTGTACATTATAAAGCGCCTTGAGGCGACTGTTGTTGTGATTTGGCGCTATATAAATAAAATTGAATTGAATTGAATTGAATTGAACAAGTTTCATCCACACAAGAGATATTCTTCTGTGCAAAAAGAAGCAGAGACCTAACAATGCCACTATAGAGCGGCCGTAATGGGAAAGACAAGCGATCCCTTCGCGTGGCTGGAGTATTAACATTAAAATGTGACTTAAATAATGAAGCAATGTTCAAAAAACAATCGCCACCTGAGATGATACTCTAATGATTCCATCTTGCAGAGAAACTGATATGCATGCTGTAACAGAGAATCCTGCCAGTATGATGCTTTGTAACTGCTCAGTTACTTAGACTCTTTAAACTGATGAAATGCATACGCTTGACCTTGACAAACAAAACAAATCAGATGACATGTCAGTAAAACAGCGCTACACATATACATGTTGTGTTTTGGAGCTTGAATGAGAGATTTTTGGGAGCGATGACTTTTAAAGTGTTTGAT
>VVHJ01029110.1:41378-51599 GCA_015107715.1 Tylochromis polylepis
TTGATAAAGAGGGAGGACTTTTTGTCAAAAGTTGTTAAACTCTGTGTGATGCGCTGTGTGCAAAATTGTGCCCAGCCGCTGACTAGACTGAAGCGGTTGTCAAAACACATCATAATTATGATCTGACAAACTACAAAACTACATTCACAACTAAAAGAAACGCAGTTTGAATGACACTGTTTTGTTCTTTAAAAAGGGCTGCAATTGTATAAATCATTACAACTAATAGCAGCCAGTTTGTATAGGTCCAAACACATCTAACCACTAAGTGCACAAATCTCCAATGACTCTGATAAAAACTGTGTTTAAAGGTGAGTCATCTTCAAGACATAACATTGTAGTGAAAACAGGGCGTCCTCCACTCAGACAGTCAGATTTACAGAGCTTTTTGTTGTCGGAAAATTGTCCTACTAAAAGGTTACAGGCTGGCTTGTTTATTCGTTGTCCAATAGCAGATAATGTTCTTAAAAGGTTAAGCTCACTCATCACTGCAAACCTCAAATTAAGCAGAAAACAGCTACTGATATTTTGTGATGAGCTGCCAAGCATCTTCATAGCAGACCATTTACATTCTGCATTACTATTACTCTATTATCGAGATTTTTATCCATCTATCCTTGTAAAAAATCAGGGTCATGAGGAGGCTGGAGCCTATACCACAGGTTTCCAATCAACCACATGCATTTTTCCTAACATGCAAGCCTTTGGACTTCGGGAGGAAGTTTCAGAGGCACAGAGAAAACATGCAAACACACAGAGAGGCTGGATGAAGATCTCAAACCCAGGAGCTTCTGGCTCTGAGGTGACAGTTCTAACCACTGCACCACTATGCTGATTATATTGACTGTATCATGAAGATAATACTCATAAATGAAATTGAAATTTTGCATCATCAGGTAAAAAAGTTGGGTCCATTTGCATCGCACAGTTTGAAGATACAGTATTCAATAATGAATCACTTTTGCATTTGATCCAGCAAATTGAGTTTTTGATACAAACAAAAACTGACTGCATGACTAGAATAAGGTAATTTATTAGTGGTGGATAACCTGACATGAAACTGACTTTAGTATCTCAACCGTACATTTTCTCTCTAATTACGTGCATCTTAGCAATCCTAATATTAAAGTATTTAATTAATATTGCTTCACCCTTATTCAGCATCGCCATCTAGTGATAATTCACTGTCACTGCATCTAGTTGACCACCATGTTCTGTTCTTTGTAGTAGCAACGAAAATCATAGCAAGGCAGACCCAAAGGTTCCTTTGAGTATTTTAACCATAAAAGAAAAGGATCATCATTGTCAGGATGGACACAAAACCTTTAAATTTAGGAACACCCTGTAAATATTTTTCAATATATAACAGTTTCACATTGTAAGACCTATGTTTAGATTCTGATTCTTAAGCCATTTTCACACACTTTTTCAATATTCTGTTTCCTGTTTAGTTTTCATCCTAATTGTATTGTGGAAGATTACAAAATAGAAAATGAGAACGACTGCTGAAACTTGTGGAAGATAAATCATGAACCCAGTTCTTCCCTGATAAAGGGGTTGTATATATTCTGGTCTAAGAAGTTTTCCCCCTCTCTCTTGTCTGCATTTTTCATCAGAACATTAACGAAATCATGAAGTCAGCTGTCAGAATAGATTGTAATCCTTTTCTTTCTTCAATGTGCCCTTTAACTTTGCTGAGATCTAGCTGAGATTAGAGTATTATCCCTTTCTATCAGCTCACTTTAGATCTGTGATTTACCCTTCCGGGTGCCAGGACAACCTTGGGATAAGCAGGTTTGGAAAGGTTACACACAACTTTTCTCTCTCTCTCTCTCCAAATGGTGTTGTACTTGAAGTGTTAGTTGTTATTCGAAATAGTTGCAAAATGATCATTAAACGAATATGGCCAATTACACTCAGATGAGTGTAATTGAATGATATTGAATGAATACTAAGATTAAAAGGATTAAAAAAAAGGATTAAAAGTTTTAATATTCGTCACATACATAGTCATACAAGTACAACATGCAGTGAAAATGGACTTGTCCGAAGGAGGGGGGAGGACAGGCTGCAGATGTAGCCGCGCCTACAGGAAACAGTGAAAGAACACACATCATAGGAACATGAGGCGAAAAAAAATAACTCTACCCAAACTAGCCTCCTAACTGGGAGACCAGTTTGGGGACAGTAAAAAAAAAAACTCATCAGCACAAATACAGCACATGAATATCCACATCAATTAGTATTCATCATTAATTTTGCTGATGAAGTTCTGATAACAATTTGAATGGGTGTTGTCTTCATCAAATACCAGCTTGAGCAAAATATATTATAAAATAAATTAGCCTGAAGTAAATACAACCCTGATTCCAAAATATTTTGTGATATTTATTCACAGTAGTACTTAGAGAACCTTTCAGATACTTAATCTGAGATTTTTCTTAATAATTTAAGTTAAAACATTAACTGAAACAGTTGCTATGGGGCCATATTTACCCCTGTGGAGCATCCCCTCTTTTTTATAACAGCAGTGTGTAAATGTCTGGGAACTGAGGAGACTAGATGCTTGACTTTTGGTCCCATTCTTGTCTGATACAGGATTCTAGCTGCTCAACAGTTCTTGGCCAAATGTTTTCAGTTGGTAAAAGGTCTAGACTGCAAGTAGGCCAGTTTAGCAGCCAGACTCTTCTTTGGTAAACGGTTATTGTTGTAATAGATGCAGTATGAGATTTAGCATTATCTTGCTGAAATACGCAAGCTCTTTCCTGAATAACACGTCATCTGGGTGGGAGCACATGTTGCTGTAAAATGTGTATATGTCTTTCAGCGCTGATGGTGCCTTTCCAGAAGTGCAAGCTGTCAATTCCACAGGCTCTAACGCACCCCTATGCCATCAGAGATGCAGGCTTATGAAATGAATACTGATAACAAGCTGAATGGTTCCTTTTATCTTTGGTCCAGAGGACACAATTTCCATGTTTCCCAAAAAGATTTAATGATTCATTTGACCACAGAACCTTTTTCCGCTTTGCCTCAGTCCATTTTAAATGAGCTTTGTTCCAGAGATGACAGTGGTGCTTCTGGATCATGTTCACACGTAGACCTGAGAACTGATAAAGTTACCAGTGCCATTATTAAATCTACTAATCAATCTGGTTCTTTATCAATTCCCTTATTGATTCTTGAGCCAGTTTTTTTTTATGAGGAAACAAGTATACCTACAGAGATTTTCAGCATCAATACAACTGCCTTATTATCTGAAATCCCAAAGACTGCCTAATGCAGTCTCTCAGTCAACATTTAAATTGGAGGAAATGAGAGAATAGTTGTATGGCATTCATTTTCATTCAGGCCTTCTTAGTCAAATAAAATTGCATTAAGCATTTGTAGAAATGAGCTGCTTGGTTGGGAAACAGTAGCAGTAGCACTTGAGTTGCACATACATTGAGCATCACATATATAAGGCACTCCTGGAAGTGAATCTAGATGTTGTATAGAAAGATGTCTTGGCATGTTGCTGGTGTTTCCTTCCCACCTGACATAACCATGTTACAGACATTAGAACTAGTACTGTTATTAACTTTTTTTGTGAAGCACTGCTTTGGACCACTTTGTCCTCTCTGCCCTGATTCCTTTTTTTTTTTATAGCATCACTAGATGCACTAAGGCATGTTTGACATTGTTGATTTACAATCAGCGCCTGCAGACATTGATAAAGGCACTGATAAACTCAGACACATACAGTTCCCACATACAGTTCCTACAGCTGTTCAGTGGTACCACTTACTTTTCCAGCATTTTGTTGCTCCTATCCCAACTTTTTTGAGATGTGTTACTGTCATCAAATTCAAAATTAGCTAAAATTTTTCTTAAAATTACATTTTCTCACTTAATTCAATTGGTATGTTTTCTATGTTCCATTTCAAATAAAATATAAGTTTATGAGATTTGCAAGTCTTTGCATTCAGTTTTGATTTGCATTTTAAACAGTGTCCCAGCTTTCTCAGCATTGTGGTTATAAATTAGAGGAATGTATATTTCCGTATTTCTATTTTTCCTTACCATTTTTTAGTGCCCAGAACACACTGTAATTTCTTTCTGTTTCTTTGACTGGCTGTTTTTTACAATAAAGAAAAAAGGATAATTCATTTTAAAAGTAATAAAATAAATTATACACGAGTAACCCATATCTGAGCCCTTCTGTAAATGTACATGATAATAACTAAATATCTGAGCTCTTCCATAGAGAATAAATTGGAAAGGTGATGATAAAAGCATTGCTGAGCACACACAACGACTGTAAAAGGCTTTAAAGACAGCATATAAGGATACATTTTCCTGTTCACTGGTGCAAACAATTGTAGAGTGAAATTCATTTTGATATAAAAGCTCAAGTATGCTTTGAGTCCATAAAAAAACTGTCTCCCAGCCACTTTTAATAGAGTGGCGCTATATTTTACATCTTGGTGACAGCTCAATCACAGGATCATGTCTTTCAGTTCTTAGGTTCTGTGTTTAAATACGAATCACTCTTTTTTTCACAAATGAAATGTATTTGAAATCAAGGATGATGGATCTTCATACTCAGTCTTTTGTCTCCCTCAGTAGCTCTCCTGGTAGCTGGCTAGAATCAAACAAATTTAAAGTGAATATGCTTAAAAAATGAATCACAATTTTTAAAAGTAGATTAAAATCACCAACGTTAAATCATAAAAGAGAACAGCCCTCGAAGAAACACTCAAGATCCTCCTTGTGCAAGTCTGTAACAAATGTGTAATAATATAATTGCACCACATGGGGGTGCAAAGTCATCATGTTTCTTGGGTAGTGGCAGCCAGTGTGTAATTTGATGCTGGTGGTTCAGATGCATTTGTTTACATAATTTTTCTCCTGTCTGGATTGTAAAATCCATGATAATTTGGATGAGAAATTAATCTTACAAAATTATTTGTAAAGTACTGACTCTAAACTGCAGATCCTGTGTTTTACACCTACAAGTTCTCACTTTTGCAAGTGGAAAACAGAAAAATACCCTGCCAACAAATTAGCTTTCCTTGTTAAAATTCCTTACCATAGCATTTAATAGAAATCCAATTTTCAGGGGGACATTTTAATACCCATAAATCCCTCAGGCTCCCTCACTGGTATTATAAATGGTGGACAACTAAGGTGAGGATATTGAGTGTAATGGACTTTATTAGGCAAAATTCATGGGGGGAGGCTTGCCAGTGCCTCTGGAGCCCTGTCTGTCTTTAAGCTTTTATAGTACCAGTGCTAATGTCTGGTTCTCTGCCAGCCTCTCTGGCCTGAGCTCACAGAGGCTCAGGCTGAGTGGAAAAGTCCACTACTTTAAGTGCCTGAGCAGCAGTTTAGAGTTCAGAGTCAGATGCAAAGAACTTCAGTTCTTTGTGACATTGACCCAGACTCGGTGGCGTGTGAGTCATATTTTTGTGGGGGGACAGCATAACAGAGGAATGGCAGTTCCATAGTTCTGGAGTCTTCTTCAGTTCTGGTTAGCGTCTGAAAAAAAAAATCTCTTAGAAAGTGGGTGCAAGTCTGTGGCTGGAAAATAAAAATGGCTGTAGGTTCATAGGTAGAAACAGAAAGTAAGGATGTTCAAAAATCTTGTCTAGGAGGAAGGATGCATTCATAGCTTTCATTTACAGGTTTTATTCGTTGTCTGTTTCTACTACAGCTGTAGTCACTGTAATGTTGCTGTATTTCTGTTTTACCTTTCTCTCATTGTAATGTTTTCAGACCTCAAAAACTGTAAATACACAACCTTAGCCATATAGTGTCCCTTTAAAAGTTGGTGGAAAGCAGAACATGAATAGGATGAAATGGAAATGTGGAATCATGGTTACTGTGAGGCCAGAAATCTGCTGCATATTAATTTTTATAGCAAGTTGAAGAGGAACTGGTACTACACCACTACATTTATGTATTATTCAGCAGTGTAATCGTTAGAACTGCTTAATACTTTATCATATGTTCAAGATGATGCTATGTTTAATGTGGAAAAATCTGTAAAAGAATCTAGCCACTGTTAACACTTGCTGCACATTAGAAAGGCAGGTGTAAAGAAGAAGAAAGGCCATAAACTTCAAAGGCCTTTCCTTTTAGTGAAAAGGGTAAAAGGAGTTAACTAGGTGACTCTGTAAGGGAGGGGTTGCTGGTGTTGAAGGGGGAGGAAAGGAAGATGGGAAGCAGGAAGAGGTGGGGGTGCTGGGGAGTGATACTTCTCTGGAAAATGTATTGGTCCAGTTGGAAAAACAGGTTTCAAAAAAATAGAAAAGCAGGAAAATTTAGGGGTGAGGGGAACCGGAGCTGTGGCCTGTAGATGAACCCATCGGGGACTTTGCTTGGTGGGGTCATTCCAAGTTCAGGTCTTTCCCTTGCTGACTCTGCGAGAGTGGAGGAGCTGTCCATGGCTGAAGGGGCCTGCTCTTGACGGCCTCCAGCCCCTGCTGTGAGCCCCCCAGGGGCCCTGTAACACAAACCCATTTCCAGCAGGAGTTCTGTGGGGTGTGTGGGGAATGGGGGCATGCCCTGCGTAAACGGAGGTCATTCTGAGGATGGGAGGGTGAGCAGAGACACCTTCTCCAATAAATATTTTTCTGACATTCAGATGACGCTCTTATCCCTGTGTGTCTTTGTAAGGGCTCGTGTTACTATTCTCACTGGACACAGTAAAAGCTCTGCAATATGAAAAGCAAACTCTGGAGTCAGGCAGAGAAAATAATCTCTTGCTAAACTGAAATCAAGTAACACAAGAGAAACTGAAAGCTATTTCTTCTTCCATAAATGCACCATAAAAACACTTGTGATTCATTCAGCCTTCTTGACTTCATGACTGCTCGTGGGCAAACTTCAAATAACACAAAAACCAGGTGGATGTGATAAACTTGGAAAGGGAGTAGAGGCATATAAAGGCTTTTGAAAAAGACAAATGACAGACAATCTATCATTTGACACTAACAGACCAAACAGCAAGTCAGGGGTGGCCAACTAATCAGGCAGTTTGCACAGGCAGCACAGCATGGGCCCTTTGAGTGGATAAGTGGTCCCTCCCATAATGTCAAGAGTAAAGCTTGTACCAGGGGTTAGGGAAAGGTTGGCAGGGAGTTAATGAGATGACTGGTGGGGTGATCAGCAAAGAGAAGTTTGCAGACCTATGACACGACACAAGACAGGCATTGATAGAGATGGAATAGTTTCCAGATTTATGAAGTGTTTGTTTATTGTCTATCACATCAGGTGGCCACAAAGACATGCAAGTTAAACTACAGCCTGCAGCAGCAGTTAACTTGTTTGCTGGAGTTTTGTTTTGGAGCCATTGTAAGGACACATTACGCCCTCTTATCTCCACTGTTACTGCCACCTAAAACTACAAACCTGGAATATTAAATCATAGGTCACCATGTGCATAATACTGAAATACATCCTGAATCATCATATTTCCTGTGCTGCATGACCAAAATAACTGAGGGCTATGTTGAAACTGCCAATGACTCACTGACTGAGGAAAAACACTGTAATGTTATCCAGAGAAGAGCTAGTCAACATGAAGACTTTGTTCTTTGCTTGGAGATGAAAAACAGCCACTGCAATTCACTCCCGGTGACTAATGAAAAATCTTTTACATTGTTGTTAGAAGAATAAAATAAATATAAAATATAAATAAATAATAACACTTTTATTAACAGTAGTGCCAGAATCATTTCTCACCTTATACCCAGATGTATTGCATGGCTTTGAAATTTTTCAGATGTGTTGAAAATTTGCACCTCAGATGGCAGTGCTTGTTAATAATGTATCACAGTAGCATTGTTCTTAAAAAGAAATGGCTCAGAGGACTTTTTGTCCCAGTTCCACAATATTCTGAATCTTGTCCGAGGCTCCAACTGCAACATATGTTGTGATCCACAGAATAACAAGATCATTTCAAAGTCAATTACAAACAAAGTCAATAGAAAAGTCATTTGAATTGCAACTCTGCTTTGTTTGTTTTACAATTTAGTGACATAAAAATACAACAATACTTATATGGAGGTTAGAACCTATCCTAGTATTTAAATGACCTCCTTAAGTAACTGTTAAATTACTCTATTACAAGTAAATGTTTCAATGAACTAGTTTACTACTGTACTATGAGTATAAGTAGTCACTGTGTATTGATTTTTGTCAGTACTGCAATTTTATTACTGTATTATTGTCTTTGACCCATCAACACGTTAACAAAAGCAGTCATTTAATACTGCAGTTTGTTGAGGAGGAGCAAACAAAATTAGGGGGAAACTGAACTGGTAGCTGATAATGTCTACTGAAAGCAACACCAGCCACAGCACCAGCTACACTGTGATAGAGAAGATTCCTGTGTTGTGGTCTTTGTGGTTTGAATATGTTTAAACCACAAAGACTTAAACCTTCAACATTTGGGTAGTCCAGTCTGATACAATGCAAAACACATATCATGTCATTTTGTATGTAAAACTGCAATATGAAAAGTAACTAGTAACTATGGCTATAAAAAAAATGGGTACATGTAGTGGAGAAAGAGGTTCAATACATACAAGTGAAATACAGGCATCTGAGTGCAGGTATAATAACCTAACATCAAAAGAGGAAAGTACACAAACCTTGAAAAGGTGTGTGCACTGTGTACTGTTTCTCCCTGTGAATTCAAACAAGTAAACATGTACCATTGTTTTGTCAGCGTTATTAAAGTTCCCTTGTATCCTTCCTTCTTTAAGAACTAATTTTGTTGTACTTGAAACTGCTGATTTGCTGTGTGTCGACAGAATTTCCACAACCTTGATGAGGATATTAGTGTGTAGTAATTAAAGACATATTGTCTCCATTGGTAGGACTGCAGGACCTGTTTTTGCAAGATGCCAGCATGCAGTTTCGATTCTGTGGACAACAGAGTGATAGGAACACAGAGAGAAGGGAAAGCAGGAGGGGTTGTAAGTGAAAAAAGAAAACACAGCACGAAGGGAGAGATTGAGAGAAGTTGAGAGAAATGGGAAGTGGAGTGGGATGGGGGGGTAAATGAGGGTGCAGGGGGAGCAGATAGGGGATCAGGGGAGAACAGGAGGGAGAGAGGTAGTGGGAGGAGGGGGTGGTTGTGCGTGAGTAGAGGACCTCCCTGTGAACTGTGCAGTCGCGAGCCGGGTCATTGGGGCGAGGTTGTCAGAGCGTGCCTGAAACAGTACACCCAGGGGTTCAGCCAGAGTTCACACACTCAGTGTGCAAGATCCATGTCCCTCAGTCAGCACTCGCCAGCTATGTACCGGAGTATACACAAAAACACTGAAAAGTTCACATGTATCATTGCACATGTGCATGCACGAGGTTGAGATGAAAAACACCTGAAAAGCATGTATGCACTTGTAAAACATACAGAATGTTTAACAAAGTAGTGCGTCTTTTCACAGGGGACAGGATATGAATCCGCACAAACAGGTAAACATTAGGAGTTTCACACACTATCTGCACATGCTTCATGACATATTCTTTCCATATCAGTCGAGCCAAGTTTAGTTTAAGGGTGAGAAAAACAAAGTCATCAAAAGGAAATAAAGGTCAGTTGGCTTGCCTGTTGGAATGAGCAGTTTTAGTAAACTTCCAACATGGTAACTGATAGTGTCCATAGCTAGCAACAACACTAAGAGTGGCAACAGTAACGCTGACACTTACAGACTTAACATTATAGGAGATTTTCACTCTGCTACAATGTTTTCTTTAATTCCACTCAGCGTGGTTTAAATAGGAGAGGCCATGAAGCCAGAATCCCCTCTGTGTGACTGAGCTCTTTGTGGGAAAGCTGTCTGCTTTACTCCAATTGAAGACTGGTTGGCCCATTGTCAAACCCAGAGCTTGACCTGGTGTTGAACCCAATTGTCAAACTTGCAGTGCAGTGTGGGACCTTGGTGGGGGAGGAGAGGCACCGGAGTGTGATTTAGCTGACTGCAAGTGTTTGTCATCTCTTGGTCTGTGAAAGAGTTCTGCGTAATGATTCCCTTTGCCTCAGCTAATGTAGTTAAAAGCTGTGAAAAATGAAATTTCTTGTCAAAACCTCTTTTTTAATATATATATATATATATATATATATATATATATATATATATATATATATATATATATATATATATATATAAATTTTTTTTTCTTTTTTTCTCTCTCTCTTTTTTATTTTTTTGTTTTTTTTTTTTATGTGTG
>VVHJ01029110.1:51619-66675 GCA_015107715.1 Tylochromis polylepis
CACATTTCATCAAAGCCCTGCAGTAATGCGGTGACCACCCCAATCCTTCTCCCAATTCTCACGTTGGGGATAAGTCAGTCTTGTGTCACACGAGGATTTGACAGACAGGCCCAGCTGTGGCAGTCAGGCGCCAGAGCACCACGCCCTCGGAGTCCAAGGCAGACGAGGCCCAAACCCAGAACAATTCAGTCTTTGTGGATCTACTGGAAACTATCAACTGCATCCAAATGACCGTAAGCTGTAGATACAAGCCAGATGTTGGAATTCCTCGGCTCAGTTCAATCTCAGTCCAGTCTGGCTCATCCAAGCCCAGCAGCAGAGCAGTGGCAGAAAGGGGGTGTGTAGCTCTGAACGTTCTGTTATATGAAACCTGGTCTAATCAAACAGGAGAAGTACATTTCACCCTGTCCAGTTGCCATATATGGTACGCCTCTCAGATTGAGAAATTGTACAAAATCGCTGTTTTCCTCGAGGCTTTGAGACAATTGAAAACAGCTCGCTTTGCAGTTTTCATTATTTTGATGAAATGATTCACAATACACTAAATCCAGTCATAAGGGCAGCTGTGCTGCGCATTGTTCTATGTATGAATCCTCCTTTAAAGCAAGCTACCCCCAGATGCCCTTTTCTAAATTACCTATACTTTATGGAATGAGTTAAGAGAGTATTAAAGCTATTCAAACTGATGTGCCACTTGAAGCTGTCTGTAGATAACTTATTATGAAAAACAAGCACCATAGACATAACAGTCAAAGCTTTGCATATCACTTCTTTTCCTAAAGGATCTTCAGCCATAATGCAGTGTTTTGTAAGGCTCCAAATCTAACATGCTTGCAGTGATTTGGTGGAAGCCTCATTTGTCCTTTAGCAGGCTAATTACAGCAGGCTATGCAACCACCCCCCCACATTCCTAGTCAACCTTTCACCTCTGAGGTGTTGAGCAGGCAATTACTCTTCTTGGCTTCTGTGTGAGAGGCACAAACACAAACTGGCTATTCCCTTACATCTCTATTGCTCATTTCTCTTTCAACTCTTTCACCAACTCTCCAGAGTACAACATACAAGTGCAGTATAAACACACACACACCTATCTTTATGGTTCAGTAGCAGGTCATGTGTAGGACGATGGTTGTTGTGGTTTTGCCTCACACACCCTCTCTATGCTCTCTTTCAGAAGATTTTTGTACGAATATTTTGTGAGCTCTGTTTTAATTGTGTTTTTAGTGCAGCTTTTGTTTTTTATGGTTAACTTTAAGAGAAACTGCCCACACAATCATACAGTCACACTAAATGTTTTACTGTTGTCCTGTGTTTGATGTTAGCCTGAGATACAGATATAAAAGCTGTACACATGCAAGTAACCCATAAAAATCAGTATAATGAGGGTCCCATGTACCAGTGACCTCTGTGGCAAAGTGAAGGGTTCCTCTTTAATAAACTAAGAATGAGGTGAAAATTGGTGTCCTGAGATGTGAGGTTTTAGAGAGAGATTTTTTGCTCAATCACTTAGAAAAGTGTTTTTCAGCTCTTGCTTGATAACCCACATCCTTTACTCAAAACCCTCACTAAGAGCTCTCCAGAGGGATGCTTTCATCCTGACGCACACTATGTATTTGGTCTGTTTCCATTTAACTAAGTTCAGGTGTAGTTCACAGAGGCCGCCAACTCTGGTCACATGACTTACATGCAGGCTGTGGGCTTGGGAGGCTTTTGTTTGTGTAACACAGCCCTGTGATGATGAATCAAGAGCTTCTGTGCCAAAAGAAATCAAAAGGAGCATCTTAACTATTAGTTATTTTACATAATCCAGGAAATATGATCAAAATATAATCTTTTGTTTTGTTCCTGTCAGTTTTATGAATGTCTCTTTACACAAAAGTCTGGGGCCGGCATATCTCATGTCTTACTTTGTCATGAGCATGTTTAAAAGTTTGCACACCCTTTTGATATCTGCTTCATTCTTCAGATGAGGGCACTGAGAGAATGGTGTCCTCCATATGACCCACATTTGAGTCACCTTGAGCAAGGCAGGCAACAGACATCAAGGAGGAGAGTTTACTCTAGTGCGACACTGTTGCGTAATCCATGAGGAAGCTGCTCTGTAATAAATAAATCTGGCTGAAGTGGTCCATCTGGGAACAACATTTTTCAGCAGAGCTCTCCTGATGTGATGCCTAGTGGGCTTTATAAATATCCTGAGCCCATCCGCGCAATGTGAACTGTGTTTCACCCTCCCACACCCTTCCCCTGTGAGTGTTTGCCTTCTGCTCGCAGTGAAAAGGAGGCTTTACTTTGCTTTGTTTGTCCCTCAGCTCTTACCTCCCACTTTCTCCCTGTTAACTGTCAGCGTTCAAAAGCAGAACACTGGAAACCACATGTGAAACATAGTGCTCCTGGTTTCACAGTGTAGGTGAATGACCTAGAGGGATTTATTTTTCTTAATGTTGCAGGAAGATCAGAACCTAAACTGACACTTGTTTGCTTTTGGAAATCTTTGGTAGGCTTAACAAGAAAATTTCCACACACCATATGCAAGTTTTAAAATTGCAAACTGCCATAGTAAAACCAGATAAAACGATGGGGCATGTTGGTGGCACTACTAACCTGACTAAGGTTGTGTCACTCTCAGCTGGTTTTATACCTAATATGAAATTTAAAGTAACAGAAAGACACCTTAGATAAATATAGCCATAAGAAACAAAAAGGAGGTTATCAGATCAGCTGGACACAGTTGCCATGGCAACTTGATCTGATCCTGTCAGACAGAGTTAGTATTATCAAACAGATCTGACCATTAATGAAAGGAACACTGACTTATCCATCACAAGTGGTTATTGCACATAATGAGATAAAATAGGCAAAAATGTATAATTTTTGCATCATTTACAGTACAGAACAATCCAGATTGTGCAGATTGTCCAGCCATAAGTTGTGATTGTGGTACTTTAGCATCTGTCTAGTAGTGCTTCAGAAAAGGAGAGAGCATAAAGGGTAAAAGGTTTTGCTTTTTTTTAAGTAGCAAGTAATTTCAAATGCGACATTTCTAACAGTAAAACACAAAGTGTTTCTTTGCAGTTTTCCATATAGAGTATCTGTTAGCTAAAAGTACAGCTGCAGAAGAGAATGGAAGATAACTTCACTCAGTGACAGAGAAAGACAGGACAGAGAAAGAAGAGAGATTATTTTAAAAGGTACTGACTGCTCACTGACACTTGATACATTGGAGATTTAAAGCTAACTGTGCTGTGTGAAGTTTATGGTGATGCACTATGTTGGACGGGTGTAGAGCAGATCTGGTGTTCATGTCCAGCGTTATGTTACATCAAGGGTAAATCTCAGACAATTTCATATTAAAGGTGATTATGCTAATCAGACTGACACTTGTTTGCTTTTGAATTCTGCGCTGGGGTTTGGAATCACCCATATAGCTCATACAACATCTGCTTATCTTGTTGAATTGTTTTATTTCCACTTCCTCAAAATCAGATCCCAATTCAAGCATCAACTTTATTGCAGAAATATTACCTAGTTTCTTTTTTTTAAAGTTTTAATGTATAAATGAGTCAAAATGCACGAGACAACTTTTATGGGGCTTGGTCTGAAGATTATTTGTGCAAAGTTTTGCAAAGACAGGACGAAAAATTGTGACCTTTTGATAAGCTTTTCCCTTTTTCATAAAAACTTACTGGTGGCCCTTGGGTTCTCAATGCACAGACATGAAATTTGATGAAAAGAATATGGTTACCAGGCCTGGTCAGTGTACTAAATTTCAGAAATTTCTGTTTAGCGTCTCACACAGACTTTACTGACAGCAGAAAGATGAAGAAAGCAGGATAAGGAAAGGTAGAAATGGTAGAATGACTTCACAACTTTGCTGCTTTGCCCCCAAATACAGCTGATAGCAGAGACAAAGCTATCTGTGTAGCTCCAAAACGTTTTCCTAAAAAAGATCCTCATGCAGATAATCTGTTTCTCTGCAGGCTGTAGAGAAACGGTCGTGTACATATGGCTGTCGGCCAGTGATGAATACAACTTATTGTGAGTTATGCCCCAACTACCAAGAGTTTGACCTTGTATTGTAGAACCACACCCTCTAATTCATATGAGCCATATACTTGTAAAAACCACATTCTTTAAATAGCCAGCTGTGGCCAAGGTGATTGAATATTTCAGGGCAGCATTAATCAAACTGGTAATTTTGTTTGTAAAAGTTATTTGCTTCAGAAGTACCTATCATTGTCTTTGTTTTTATTACTGCCTGTGACTTCCTATATGAATCAAATGGACAGAAACACTCAAGCACTGTTGGAACTTAACAAGTCCCCCTGACTTTAATGTCATACACAATATATTTATTTGCTCATGGATTGCCGCTAATTTCCTACATTTATCTTCAGTGCTCTGTTTGTCTCTCTGTGTTTTTAAGGACTGACACCCTCTGAGGTTGCTGCTCCCTTTAACCTTTAACACCACAGTGTATAATAACTCTTACAGTCTGACAGGTCAACTGAGGCGTCGCGGCTGGCCCCTTGCTGTGGGTTAGGGCTAAGCCTTTTTATCATACTACCTACCCTATGATGGATGAACCTCGGAACAAACTGGCGAGAGGACTAACAGCGTTGTTCAGAGAAGGGGATAAGGTGTTGTAACAAATAACACCTCGCTGAACTCCACTTCCTTTTTGCTGTCCCTGGCTCCAGGCTCATTTGGCTTCACTTTGGGCTGTGCCCACAAAGCACACGGTCTTATGGAATTTATTACAGGTAATAGTCCACTGTGCTCATGTCTGATAACACTTGTCTTGAGTATGTTACGACAAACTCGGGAGAAATTTCTCGGGAGCTTTTATGGATAAGTTGGCTTTAAAATGACAGAAATTGTGGTTTGTTTAAGGCATGGCACTACACAAACATTTTCTATAGTTTAGAGATATCAAATAAATGTGAAATAAGAATGGATCTGATGTGTTTTGGAACATCATTTATCAAATGCAGCAGAGTCATATTAAGCCTCAAAGTCACAGTGAACCCTCTGCCAGGAAACTCAGAGTCACAGAATCCATAAGTGTATGTGATGTGAATAACGACACAATCCTACACTGGCTGAGGTTTTACATGCGTTCAGCATCACTGCACAACAAGCCAAATGGACTCCAGATCCGGGCGCCTATAATATATTTAATGGATCATTGGAGTCTGGCTCTCCAAGCCCCTGTGTTGGGATTACAAATGCTTGGACTGAGTAAAGGAAAAGATTCTCAGGTTTGTTGCTTACTTTAAAAGTATGGAAGAGGGAAATTTAGGGGCGTTCAGCAGCGAAGTTTCTGTCGGGTTATAACAGGATAGCCTTGCATAAACCTAATTGTGGTCATAAAAGGTGATGATTCAGTTCACTGCACAGTATTCAAATTGAACACACTTGAAGAGCAAAAAAAAAAAGTGACCACAGTACGATCTCAAATAAAATAAAATGTCCAGAAAAGACACCTGGGAATGTGGTCACAGCTGGGACAGCTACAGTTTCGGGTTTCTTCCCATGTGACCAAACTTCTGCCTCCACCTGCGCTTGGTCAGTCACCCTAGGGCTGAGTGCCTTCAGCAGGGAAAAGGCTTTCCAAGCCCCTATTTGATTTATTCAGTATTTGGCTAACCTTGCTCTGAACCTGCCCCAAGAGATTTCCAACCATTTTAGTCCTCCTTTTTCCAGCATACACGCACTGCATGCCTCCTCGACCTAGTTCCATCCCAACATGCTTCTTCTCCCTCTGCTTTCGCAACAGCCCACTAAGAGAATGAGAAACAGGCCCTTGAAGGAGGCTCGGGTTCACTCTCAGCAGTGCCCGTCCCCCTCCCAACCCCACTGTGGGTCACCTACTGATCACAATGTGCGGCCCTATCGTGAGTGCTCAGGAGGGACTTTATGGTTCGCTGGGATTCAAATGAATGTTTATGAGCCTTGTCTAGCAGCAAAAGGCCAGGCACTATCCCAACTTTTACAGCCACTCTCATGGGGTCGCCTTTGGTTTTTTGAGCTTGCTTTGACTTGTGCTCTAACAGCTATGGGTTTCTTTCTCTGAGTTTGTATCGGTAACCCTTCATGCTTCCATAGCTAGGGCTTAACACTCTGCTCTGAAAGCAGCAATGGCAAAGTTATTTGTGCATGGCTTCTCTGTGTTTCACAATTGACTTCTAAGTCCCTTCAGTGTTAGCTGCTTTCATAACCACCAAATTTGAATTCATCATGCTGCACATGCTTTGTCCTATGTAAAAAGCATTGGCTTCATGATTAACTTCACAGCAAGGAAGGAAATAGCACAGCCTATGAAAGAGCACAAACTTGCGCTCTGTTGGATTTTCACTGAACATTGCTCTTTGCTCTGATCTAAGAAGATTAGTTATGGTCCACAAGTAACAAACAAAAAGAATAAAACCACCAGGGCCTTATCCAGAGATAAGGCTATATGTAGGTGTGTGTGTGTGTGTTTTATGACAACACTGACCAAACTGTTTACTTAATGGATAAAAGGAAAAACACTTTTTTTGTCAGTTAACACTAATTTTCATTTTTTTTTTTATGTTGTAGTAGGGAGATAGTGGTTTAATATCCAGCAGAGTGAGGTATAAAATCTGTCCTTCATCTTTCTGGATAGTTTTCATGTTTAGATGAGTCTGAGCCTGAGTGAAATGGGAACAGTTCAGACATCTTAAAGCAGGTTTATCCTTTTAAGGAAAGCTCAACACCTGAGGTTTAAACTGCAGCAGAATATGGCATTTTCAATTTTAATAACAAAATAAAATATAATAAACATAATAAAATAACAAGGTCTGATATACCATCTGAGATGTGAAAGAGATTAGAAACTCATTCTTTACCATTTCTATTTTATTGCAGCTCATGATACTGATTTTTTTTTTTTTCATGTAAAGTATTTTAACCTTATGTTTGTTTCTCCCTATTGGTCTCTCCAATGACCTTTACCCACCGGAGAAATAATCTCCAAGTATCTAATGGCCAGTTTATTACAACAAATTACCTGCTTAATGCACTTATTTTGAACCGGGATATCTTTTGAAGTTCGGCTGTGTCCTCTGAATAAATAGTTTTATTCAACATGAAAAATCTGAAATGCTAAAAAGAGCTGAAAGAAATATGTCAGCACAGAAATGGGATGTAGAATCTAAGGCCTCTCCTTACCTTTGAAACTGCTGCAGGCTTTTATTCACATTATATTAGCTATGATAGAATAACAGGTAATTCTTCCCTATTTGGTGGAAATGTTAAATTGGGAGCTGCAGTTTTACGGTGGATGCTGTTCATTTTCAGTTCCAAAGCGAGTAAGTTTTAGCAATTCATCCACCAGTGTAAGCGCCTTCCAGTTTTATGAAATGCGTTTTTACTACTTAAATAATATGCTCAATCAAAAGGTAATTGTAAGACACTGGCAATGACAAATCTCATCCATTATAGTTTTCCACAGCTCCAATTCGTTCTTTCGTGCTAAAGCACCGGGACATTTTGAGGTTTAATGCAGTAAAACAAAAGAGCCCCCATACTGTCACATCATTTTTGTCTTGTAATATAAGCCTCTCATGTTTTAGTAATTCAAATCACATTTATATAATCTAACACAAATGTGCAGCAATTGCAGACATCTTAAGATTGCTTGATTATAAGCCAAGCTAATAAAATCAAACCTGACATTATCTTAGCAACAGCCAAAAAAACAACAACAAAAGAACCTTTATTTTAATAATTAAAGCCTTCCAATGAATGTCTGCAATATGTACAATAAAGTTTTTTCTGGCTGTTCACATTCATTGAATGCAATTAAGAACATTGTGCAGGCATTAGAAGGGCCTGACTGACTTGTTTTGAGTTCATTATGTTTATTGAGATTTACACTATCCCCCTGTACCAATTTCTGACAGCAGAGAAAAAAAGAAGAATATGCCCCACATGGCCCCCATGAGTGCATTTTATGTTTTGACAACATCGTCTGTCATAGTCACTGATCTCATGTTTGGAATAAATCAAAGCTGTTATCACACTGCCATGGGAGTCAAAACCCTGATAGAAAACAATTTCTACCTCCCAAGTGTTCACTTTTTCTATTTTCATCATGCACAAATGGAGAAAGTGCAATTCTAAAACTCGATTTTATTACCTTGTTTTTGATTCAAAGACATATTAAAAAGAAGAACTTTAAAAAAAAAAAAGTAAACACAGGCAACAAAATATGTGTCAATAAACTCCCAGAATAACTACTGGTACAGAACTATTCATGGCTTCAGATCAAAGTGAGTCCTCCACACTATATACATATACACAGGACCAGGGTGTATTGAGCAGTTTATCAATTACTTGTAACTGTAGAAGCGACACCCTTGCATGTGTTTGTCTTCACTCTATCATGGGACCTGCTCCACTTTCACATGTGTAAAGGTCCATATTCCCTTCATCACACCCAAGAACTGTTGAGGTTGCTCTCATATTGCGCGCAGTCCAGGTTCATGTCCTCCCTTTGAATGTGTTCATGCAGGTGTAAGTCCCAGAAAACTTGTGGATTTCTTCAAGTGCAACTTGTGGCATGAAGCTAAAGACAGAAGAAACACTAGTGTCAACATGTTAATCATGAAGTAGAAAATACAGCAATAAAAACAAGATAACACATGAAATCTCACCTTTTGAGAATGACAAGAGCGTGCATTGTCCATGGCAGGTAGAGGAAAGCCTTGTCAGTTCTGACTGCATCAACAGTCCTCTGGGCAACTACTTCAGGTTTGAGGGGTGGAAAGAGCTGCGGAAACCTGTAGAATTAAAAAAAAAATGACAGTTTGAGATAAAGCGATGATGTTTCTGGGACACTCTGGGAAAATTTTGATTATATTTTCTTTCGGCTTCAAGTTTTATCTGTGCAACCGCTGTTCATAACAAATGCCAGAGCACAGCTGAATTTGAAATTATGCTGCCATGCTTTATCTCGCCAAACTGTACATTGTGGGTTTTTGACATACCCAATAACCATTACAAAACAGTGTGAAAGGTCTGATGTAATCATACACCCGAGGATGTACATTCAATGTCAAATATGTGAAGCAACGTACACCATTTTTTAAAAAAAAGAAAGAAGAAGGTTTAAAGCAGCTATGTTTTATGTCACCTCCAAAATCCTAAAGATAATTACTAGCTGTCTGTTAAATGTTGAATAAATCAACTAATAACTCAAAGTTTGACATCCTATACAAATTCCTTTCAAAAGATTAAACTATTGCTTCTGGTACCGTCAGTCACAAGAATCATGAATCAGGTGGATTAGGAGAATATCTTAACACACACTTTAGATTTATCCAGTAGTGTGAATGTTTTATCGTGATCTACGATGGCGTAGATCATTACAGGGGAAAAGGGTGATAGCCAATAGGACAGACTTTATAGCAGCCATGAGCATCTGTGCAAAACTCCATGGCCATTGATCAAATACGTTACACAGTGAAGCAAGTGAAAACTTTGACCAGCCGGTTGGCTCTAAACGAAAAGTCAGAAGATTACCAAACTCATTTGATTTTTCCCTTTCTGGACTTTGAATAATATTTTTCAAAGCAATCCATCCAATAGCTGTCAAGATATTTCCCTCTGAGCCACAAATGTCAACCTCACACCAGTGATACAGGGAGAGGCAGAGGATCTCTAAAGTCAGTAGGATTAACCCTGTAGGGGAATAATAATGTTCAGAGTTTGCAGTGCATCCAAAGGTTATTGAGATATTTCAGTCTGAACTTATTTGGTAGATTTACTGGACGTATTTCCACTCAAAGTACCCATAACATTTTGTTCTAGGGACTAGGGTAGATCTACAGATCTACTGTGGTCCAAAGACACAAATGGACAAAAGACACAAATTAGTGCGCTAATGTATGGAAATGTATGGACAAGTGATGCTCGTTTTTTCCAGTGGTCCCCATTATAAGTCTGGCAATGTTACACCTTCCTGCAATGTTGTCAGGAGATTTGGATACATTTTAAAGTACACAAAAAAGCTAACTGATGTAAGAATTAAAATAAATAACATATTTTTTCTGACTCGCTGCTTTGTTTTTACCAATTACATTCAGGGGGTAGCTTGTTTAGCCACTGTTAAAAGAGCTCCCTCTGGCTTGGTCATCCAATCAAGCATTAGGGCATTATTTTTTTCCAATTGTAACCCATAATTTTTGTGATAGATAACCCCTAGACCCATATTTCTGAACTATGGTATGAGGTATGAATGGTACTCCTTCCCTTCCTTTTGTTGTGTCTTCTTACCTGACTCTCATGCCCTGGAACATCTCTGTATTGGTGTGAAAGGGAAGCACGGTGGTACAGCTGACACCAGGACAGTCCAGCAGGCCCAGTGTCAGGCTCTCCATGAAGGCCAGCGATGAGGCCTTGGAGGTGCAGTAGTCTATGGCCCCAGGGATCGGAGACTGGGACAGGATGGAATTAATGCATACGACATGGCCATGCTGCAGCTCCAGCATTCGAGGCAGGAAGGCTTTTGTTGTCTAAGACAAAAAGAAGAAAAGGAGACAGTGAAAGGTAGAATGAAGGAAAAAAGTGGTGAGGGGTGTGGAAATAGAAGGTGAAATATATTCAGCAGAGTAAAAAGAAGAACAGACAAGAGAAGCAAGCCCACACTGTAACGACAGATTAAATTTCCATTTCCATTTAGTTGATAATTGCATTTCTGTCTGCATATGACATAGTCTTTTGATCTCCATTCAAAATAAAAATGCCATGAGTTTCAAAACCCTTCTGATGTTTCAGGGGCTGAGAGGCAATTTGGAAATACCCCACTTAACCTGCCATAATAAGAGTCATGATTGACAAGTCTGTGGCTGCCTACTGCATACAGTGCCATAATATAATCAAAATATAAAAATGATAAGGATAATCAACTCAGAGGAATTTCCCTATATTTGCAGGAAAACTGGCTCTGCCATAATTTAATCAAGTCTTACCCAGAACTGCCCCATGGTGTTGATGTGTTGGGATTTCAGAAGAGCATCATCATCGCTGTCCATCAGACTCTTGCCATGGACTACTGCTGCGTTGTTCACCAATATCGTAACATCTCCCACCTGAGATTAAAAAAGTGCAAGAATAGGAAGAGAAAAGCCTGTCAAAAATGTCAAGCATTTGCTGTCTGCTTTCCTGAAATGATATAGCTGTACTCCACCGGAGCTGTCAGCATTCCAAGCTCATATTTAGAGATTTGAGAGGAAGTGTAATCTACACACCAGATGGGAGACCGAGCAGCTCAAAGCAAATATACATACAGACGAGACAGAGAGGCATCTTAGGGAAATATTTTATGATCTATTGTGTGCAAATTATATTTCTCCTTGTGCAAGCAGATCTATCTTTTCAAAAAAGCTAAGCTGCCATACCTTTTCTCTAACCACTTTGGCTTGTTTGTAAACTTCCTCCCGATTGGCCACGTCACACAGGAAGTAATGGCACTCAGTTCCAGAGAGGATGATTTCTTCAGCTGTCTCCTTGAGGCACTTTTCTGTTCTACCCCACAGGATCACCTGGTAAATAATAAGATGTTAATTTTCTAAACAAACAGAGGCATGAGAAGAAGAAATTTCAGCATGAAGTGCAATAAATTGAGTGATTACTATAAAAAAAATAACCCTATCAATTTGTAATTTTTTTTTTGGCAGTATAGTGAGAATGAGTGTTTTTTTGAATAGCAATGTTCTTTTTGTTCAGAGAATAGAGAGGGCAATTTCACTCCAACAAATAGTTTTCAAGCAAGATTAAAGGCTCGGGGGTTGGTGGGTGAATGAACTGTCTCTTCATCCACCCGGAGACTAAATGAAGGCTGGTCATTTGAGCAGGGAACATGAGGTTGGATAGAGGTGGGGGACTAGTGATTGGGCAATTAGATCTGTCAGTCTTTGGGGTCAGGGAAAGGTAATGAAATCAGGGGGTGAGCCCTCCTCATCTCTCAAACACAAATTCTCAAAGAGATTACATGGCCTGTTGGGCAGATGAGCCCTGTCATTTCTGGTCAGGGAGTCTGAAAACAGTGCGTGTGTGAAGTGCTGAAGACGCCAGTGTGGGATTTGGCTAGTCGCCCATGACCAAGGTTAATATTTGAGCAAAAAGTCCTCTGGAAAGTGATCTTGTGTATCTGAGAGTCAGAGACTGCGCGTGGGCGTAAGACAGCATGTCTGTTTGCTAGCTCATGGATCAGCCTGTCATTCTCATTGCTTTACACTGATGAATATGCGTAAACATCCATTTAGTTAGTAGGCAGGATGGATTAGTCTAAGAGATCTAATTAATAAACATGACAAAAGATATTTTAAGACTTAGTTCAAAAAAAAAATTGCAAAACTATACGAGCATGTTGCACAGTGCAACTCCTGCACAAATTAAACCTGTCATCTTGCAGCAACAGCGTAATTTCACACTGTGCCAATTTAAAATTCACTCAACACTGGTTGAGAGCCAAACATAACACATGAACAAATACAGTATAATAACTTTCATATTCACAATCTGGAAAGAAAAAAAAATCCCCAAATTGCTATGCTGCTCTGTTCTTCCAAGTATGCATGTGTCAATAACTGTCCAAGGCTAATGGCAGCTGAAGCAGACCAAACACACTAAAATTTTAGAAACATAAAAGACTACAGTCTAGAATGTGTTCTTTATGAGTTTCATTTCTTTATCAGATCTGGAGCACTCTGGGTTTACCTCCCTCTGTGAGTAGCCCTGGTTTGAATTGCTTTTGATTAGGTTTTCTGTTTGCTTCATTTGCAAGCCCATTTGAGTAATCAGTGAAGGCAGACAGGTCTTGATAAATAACTGAAAGCTTTTAATAGGAGTCAGGCAAACAAAGCTGACAGTTCTCATTAAAAGTCAGCACTTACATTGTGCTCTCTTGTTAAAATGTTATTTAATTCATTAAGTTTATCACCCGTCACAATATGCAGGATCCTCAGAGCAAACAAGCACTGGCCAAACTGCTATCTGGCCAGAAACGTTAAGAAAACAGTTTTTAATTGACCTTGCACAAGCCCTCTTCACGATTGTTGATAAACTGGTGATTGTTCTTACTTGGCATGCCTAACAAGACCTAATGTCAACACATGCTGTAAGTAAAAGCCCTTTAATGAAACAAATCTATGCTGCAAAGCTTAAAACAAGACTTTGAAAGGTAGACAACAGATGTCACTCTATACAGCCTGAGATGTCCCCAACTAGCTCCAGCTATATTACAGTGATACTCTATCACTCAGGCCTGAATATATGGTTGGTATGAGCCCTCCTTTTCACACCCATTGTATGGGCCAGCAGAGAGGCAGCACATAGAGGGGGCAGCAGGAGTTCAGGAGGCAGTCGCCTGCCGCTGTCTAATTACTGCGGAGACAGCAAGGTCAGTTGCAGGGCAATACCCAGCTGGGAGTGGTGTGCTTCCCGCCTCCAGCGCAACACAAGCACACCCACACAAACCTGTTGTCAGTGACTTGCTTTGGTTCATCTTCTTTGCAGAGATCTCAGAGTAATGTTAACAACCACATGTAAAAGGAAAGAAAAAAATGCAAACATTTTCCTCCCGAGCTGGTAGTACATTTAGGGACGCTGCAAAAATAATTAAATGAGCTCTGAAGAAATATACCATTTTAATTTTCGGAGTATTTACTGGGATTGTTATGAAAGACTCATCACGGTGTTATTGGTTACCTTTTTTCCATTTTTTTGTGTCAAAGCCTCACGCTGGCAATGCTCTCCCCTAATAATACACAATAAGACGTGGCTCCCCTCCTGGGTCTCCAGCTTTTCATCTTGATTAATTTCCTCCACTGACATTGAAGTTAGTCTTCCTTACAATGTGAAAAAACTAAAACCTAAGCAGAGCCAAAGGTATTTCTGGTTACTACCCACAAAGAGGCTCAAACAAGAGTTAGCGTAAGTTCGCAGAGGTCAGCCCTATTCACAATTGTCCTTTTAGCATCTCTTTAGGCAGGGAGTAATTGTCATACACATTACCACAGGTGTTGTTTTCAAAGCCTTCACACCTTGATAATGCCCAACAAAAGGGTGCTGAAAAGCATGGTGACATCCATTGTTACGCAGCTGCAAAGTGAAGCTTTTAAAACCCACTGGTTTCTTCTAGCGCGTTCCCCAAGGAGATGGCATTGAAAGACAGAAGGAGGCAGTTAGTGTTTCATTGAGCTTTTAGCAATGTTTTCAAGCTGCTAAAATTGCACCTTAAGAGATCATCTGAGATGTGGCGCCTGTGTCACTCGTATGTATAATTGCAACCCAAAGCTATCAGCTGGGCTGCTCAACGTGGGTAGAAATTACTACAATTTTCTTCCACGTGTAATGATGACTCCCATCTGAGGTGATCAAAAATAGAGCTACTCTGTATTGATACATTACTGCTACAGGGCCACCAGCAACTCATCTGGCACTCAGCTGTGTAATGTTCACTCAGTGGATTGGAAGACAAACCACAGCTGGAAATTTTGAACTGAGGTTACCCTGACCTGCAATGAAGACAAGCTCTGTGTGTGTGTGTGTGTGTGTGTGTGTGTAGTCACCAGAGCATTTTAGGAACAAGAGGAAGCTCCTTGTTAAGGGGATGAGGGATAGTGAGGGAGATGGGACATGTAAGGTTAATTGTTGTGATGGATGAGGTGATTTCCAATGAAAATTTGAATTTATAATTTATTTCTAACAGTATATTTTTGTGATTTATTTAGGAGTAAACCAAACAACTTTAAGCATCATGATATGGACTATTCCAACTCATGTCATCAATATAAACTTGTTGTTTTCAGGTAACCTACATATTTTGCCATACATTAATATTTATTTCTAGCTGTATAAAACAATGATGAATCTTTTTTTCCCTGTTCACTTTGCATTATGTGTCTTGAGTATGGGAGATTTGACCCATATGTATTACCTCATAAGTATGTCGTTTAAATCTGATTAAAGTGCATTTTAGTTACTGTAACTGGTTAAAAAAAAAAAAAAAAATGCTTTTTTATTTA
>VVHJ01029110.1:72407-117031 GCA_015107715.1 Tylochromis polylepis
TCCTTTTTTAAAAAAAACCCCCCCCCCCCCATCCTCCCCTCAATTCAATAAATAAAAACCAGTCTTATTCCAAAAATGAAAAGTAGCCTGAGGAAACCAAGTCTGCATACAATATTCTGGCACCTTTTTAACAATACAGACCAGGCAACTAAAAGGTAAATGCCATTCCTTAGCGTTAGGAAACATATTTCCTTTTAACAAAGATGTAAGAAGTCTTCTATTTGCTTTCAGGACACTCTGCTTGCTTTACCCACAGTGTTTGCTGTACCCATGGCAACAGAGCTCTTTTTCCCCTCCACTGCTGAAGCGATTATGTGGTCAGGTGAATACACCTACATACTATCCATTTGACTAGTTCAACTAGCTCCAACAGGACCTTAGAATTCCCATGTGCGTTTGATACGGGGCAAAATATGAACCAGAAAGCCAAGGCACAGGATAAATGGGCCCAAACCGGATGGAGAATAGAGCAGAAGTATGCAAACAAAGTGTTGTTAGGCAACTGGGCTGAAGAAAGACTTCAGGTAGGCATATTGTCTGTTTACGACATGCTTTACTCTACAGTGTGACAATGCAGCATTTTGATTCAGGGCCGACTGTATATCACAGTATGAAAACATGTTTTTCCAATTTAAACATACAATTTCACCTCAGTCTGAGAACACATTTCTCAGACTTTCTATGTCTTTTCATGCTGTGTCCAAAACATAATATTACATTAATGGCAGCCTGCCAACATTTTTTTAGAACCTCAGTTGGTAGTCAAATCTATAACAAAGTGATTAGGCAGCCTCAGTTCAGCTACATCAGCACAGCCTCCTGGTGGGCGAGAGCTGGAGCCTAATTGCATTGATGTGAGTTTTGGCCATAGGCTGCCGATTCATGATTTGTGAGGAGAAATGACTTAAGGAATATTGTACAGCAGTGCAGGTCAATTGTGAAATGTGAGCTCTGCTGATCCTTATACTGGGATCATTGCTCAAGTCCCTGTATATCCCCCCTTGCTCAGTCCACTTTGTGATGTCTGTTTATTCTGTCCGACACAGTTCACTCGCAAGCCAAAGATAGCCTACAGCACCAGTTGTGTAGACTACCGACCCCACTGGGATTTCAAGCCAGACATCTCTGAGAGAAGATCTGCCCTGCTGAGAGCTGAGGTCAGCCTTTAACTGCTCATTCATGGTATTATCACCAATTGAATGCCTGTCAAAAGCCTGCAAGTCAGGGTTTTTTCCCGCTAGAGTGTGAACACTTCTGCATAATACTGATGGCCAAGATAAAGGCCTATGATAAAACTCTTTATGAAAGCAAGTTTCTGGTCAGACTCAGCAGCAATGAAAAATGTGTAAAATCATCAGTCCTACTGGGAATATACTATAGAGTTAGTTGGAGCAATTTGCCGCTGTCACATGGTGAGCCTCTTGAAGATTATTGAAAAAGAATAGGTCATGCCCTCTATATCTTAATCCAGTGAAGGCCACTGTGTGAAGGCTACGTCAAGATCTTTCTATATTGTTATCCAGGGGCTTCCATCTAAGATGATTTTCGGGTACCATGACCCGCCATCCTCACATTATCTGGTCACACAGTATGTGGAAAGCTATGGGCATAACCTCACCAATGCTTTGCCCACTCTGCAACACAGACATCCAGACAACTTGACACAAAAGCCCAAGAGGTCTGACCAGCTGACTTCTGGTAGGTTCCATGCCAACACTGCCAGAAGGCAGAGATTATACATGGGAAATGATTTTGTACATTAAGCCATTACAAGGGGTGTGAGTATAGTGCAAACATAAGTGTGTTAAATCTTGTATGAACAAAATACATCAGCAGTTGTGCTCATGAACAATTAACCTAGGGTGGCCCAGATGCCTTTTATAGTTCCAAATCAGCCACCAATGTAATTCATGACTGCAGTAACATGGAAGTTAATGTGCTCTTCTTTTACAGCACTTCCAAACAACTTTGGCCCGCTGCAGACCACAAATCACCATTTTGAAATACAGCAGTCACACCTTCCATCTCTGACTGAGTACAGGTCAGCATACCAGAGGCACCCACTTAGTGCCTTCTGCCAGAGCCGCTTTGCCAAGGCTTCACACATGCTCTCCAGCCACCTCTATGAAGCCAATCATAACAACAAGGATCTGGATCTGAGACAGCACTTGATCCTACAAGTCCCGGATCATTATTTCAGTCTATGTCCACCATCACAACAGGCTTAATTTCAGTATTGTAGCTATGAAACTGCGTCCGATACTGCTGGTTAATTTAGAAGCTATGTTTGTGGATTCCCTTTTTTCCATAGTTGGCAATAAGTAAAACCCTAACTCAACAGTCCATTTGGGGAAATCAAATGGATTTTAAAAAATTAAAGATGATTCTCATTATCTTGTGAGGACTACTGTAGATTTACGCTGGTGAGTCGCTTTAGCATTTATATGTGTGGGAGGGAGAAAGGGATGGGACTATAAATTATCTCCACCCTTTCAGAGCATAATTACATGCAAATTCTTTCCCTGCACAGTGTGTATCTGAAACTGGAAATGGGCTGTTAGTATTACTCTAGATACTCTGCGGGAGAAATAAATAAAAAAATACTGTTGATGCCAGAACTGACCTGGGTATTTAGGTAAAACAGAAGCAATGAGTCATCCCAGGCAATGTCTGAAGGGATGTGTCTAACTCCCATTCCATTAGGTGTTTAATTACAGAGAATCAAAGTGTTTAATTAGGATGAATCAAAGATGCTTATGTTTGATGGTCAACCATCTGCGTCTGCCTCCCTTTTTCCCACTTGCCTGCTGCCTTCCAGTGTAGCTCTGTTTCACCCACCGTTAGCTAGTTAGTCTCTCTACTGTGCTGCTGATGCCTGTGTGTCACGTGACACCCTTGGGTTATGGGAAATCTTCAACACAACACGTCTTACCAAAGAACTGCTGTATTTGCCTCTGAGCCACATGATGGTGCTATAGCAGCACGTCGCTCTCACTGTCTTTTAAGTCCTTGCCTTTACAGTCTGTACAGTGAGGGACTTAATTGTAAATGAGGAAACAATGAGGGATTTAATATTTGCATCATTCTTATGCATATTCAGTTGTTAATGTAATCAACACAGTAAAATAAACCACACATGTTTAGATAGCGCTTGTATTATTCTATTACTGTTTATAAGTCACACAAACAGCAGAATAGACACCTTGGTTAATAGAATTAGTCACTAAGTGTGGATTAATATTCACTGAATGACAAATTTCTAAATTCCTCGGATGTTTATAAAACAATAGATAACAAAGTGAAGATATCATTTGGTACAATGAGGTGAGGATGTTCTTATTTTTATTCACAATGAAAACAAATACACATCTTTGCTGCCACCATAGAAGGTGACTGAAATGACAGAAATAACTACAAGTCTGAGTGTTTCAGTGCAGTGACAAATGCTTTCGAAGCTTACCTATTTATATTGTATGGCATACCCATTTATATCATGTCATATCTAAAGAGCAACTGTAAGTAATGACGTTGTATTCAGGCCACTGTGTAAAATATATTTGTGCCCTACACAAGAGGACACAGTAATAGATTAAAATTATATTGTTAAATTCTTGTTCAGTTAGCGCTGAATGATTTCGTTTACTCTGATGCTTTTTTTAATGAATTATCTTTACATTAAAGAGATTAAGCATCTGGGGTGATATAAAAACTAACATAATAGCAGGAAGAAGTTGCAAATCAAAGTAGCAAACAGTTTCAATGGCAGCACATCCTGTGTAAATCTAGGTAAACAGTAGTTTGACTACCATTAAGAGTCTTATAATTTACATCTATTGCCAAGAATAAGACATGAGGAGAACACAATTCTTTCTGTAATACGCAATCCACTGAAAATAAAGTACTTTTAGAAACAGATGCTGTCTTGCTTTGTGGAAAGGGAATCTCAATAACACTTCAAAAATGATAGAAAAGTGGTTGCAATTTTGCAATGAAATTTGGGGCTGGGCTGAGATGAACATAAACCTGACCAAAGCAAAACTCACCCAGGCAACAATAAACTTGATGTAAAGCATGCTCTCGTAAGGATACTCAATCGCAATCTAATCTTACCATCATTGGAAAATTAAATCCTCATTACACACTAGTCTGCCGAGGTTTCTTATCAGGTAGTGAAAGAATAAAGGGGAAAAGTATGCCCTTGGCTGCAGAGAGTATGCTCAAATCCTCATCTGTGAAAGCAGGAGAGATCTCATCAGCCTCGAACTTCATGGTGAACTGGCGGCTGACACAATATATTGTGTCATTCATCGTGACACACTGAAATGCAGGGCAGTGCAGAATCCGTTTGGAGCTGCACTCATACCACAGTCGGGCCACTGTATGGTAGCGGTACACACTGACACCCAGGACTGGGTTAACATCAAACCGATACAAAAATCTCCCCACAGCCACCACATCTACAGTCTTGTCTTTGCTGCCTACTATGAGACTTGGCCTCCAAGTGTCAGTTTTGGGGTTGTAGCGTAGAAGAATATATTTAAGAGTACCCCCAGAAACAAAAAGCTCTCCATCGCAGACTGTCACATGGTGTGCCACAGCGAATGTATCATTAGGCAGAGGAGCCACAAATGTCCATCTGTCCAATCGTGGGTCGTAGCGCTCCACAGTGGAGAGGCACTCTCCTCCAATTGCATATATGTAGCCCTCCAGTGCTGCCAGTTTGCAGCGGGGCCTGGCTTCATTCATAGGACTGATCTCTTTCCAAATGGATGTCAAAGGATTGTAGCAGAACACTCGCTTTGAGGGTGTCATTTCTCTGTCAGTGCCTTGGCAGCCTACTGCCACGAATAAGTAGTTATCCATTGTGCACATGGCACAGGCTTTAGAGATGACCTCCTGTGGGATTAGGCAGAGTGTATGCCAAGTGTCTTTGTAGTCATCATAATAATACATTGCACTTGATGTCCTCCTCTGCTCTGATGTTGCTCTGTGCCCTTCAGTGTTGCTGACCCAATCTTGAGGATCCATGTCTGCAACCATGACAAAACTCTTCCCCCTCATTCTTTGCCTCTGGATTTGTTCCCGCTCACCAGCCATTAGCCGCCCATAAAGGCTGGGATCTCTGAGCACATGGAGGTAGTTATCAGCCATGACCCCCAGGGCTGCTTTCTGCAAAGATGTCTGGCCATGTTTCTTAGCAAGGCACAGTGTCTCCAAACAATTACCCAGATCAAGCTTACTCTTTAAGACTTCTAAATCTGTGTCATCAAGAATTTTTGCTTGAAAGTCTAAAAATGGAGCCCCTGCTACAGTCTCTCTATCTACCCCCTCCTTCACATTAAGGATTTTGCTGTCAGTAGCAGAACTGATAATTGGTTGAACAGAGACAGACCCATCCCCAGTTATAGCCTGAGAGTGAGTCACTGGAGTCGAGGCTCTTGAAGTTAGAAAGGGGATCGAAAGCTCCGACTCCTGTGCCGCAGACAGATAGCTCTCTTTGCGTAAGAGTACAGGCCTTGGGGGGTTTCTCAGCTTGAGGCACCCTGGCGAGGAGGCATCTTTAACAATGCTTTGTGGTGAAACCAGATCACGAATAGTGATGGGGTTTAAAGACGATGAAGACTCTCTGAAACTGCTGCCATGGCTTCCAAATTCCCCTGGCTTTGATTCAAAGTCCCTCTCATAGTGAGCAAGTGCAGTATTAATATCTGTAATGGAGTGAGAAGATGACTCAACGTAGTAATCATATATCTTCCCACGCACAACGTGGTCTCCTGTCCCTTCCAGCACTATGTTTGCATCTTCCACTTTGACCTCTGCCTTGGAGAGGAAGCTGGAGTAGGACCCTTTGCTCTCCAGGTCCTGTCTTAACTCCCTGCCCACACCCACACTTCTCTCCAGCTTCTGCAAAAAGCAAGGGGAGCGCCGCCCCGTTGTACTGACCATCCCACTCTCTGTTGGATCAGGAAGTTTCAAAGCAGATCCAAACATGACATTGCTGGTGGCAACCTGTTCCTGCTTCTCATAAGTGATTATCTCTTCATCCATGCTGGTATCGTGGTCATCGTTTGTCGCAAACACATCCTCACTTGTTTTAATCTGATGTGGAAGAGTCTCCTCTGGTGTCTCCTTGGTACTGTCAGATGTCAGGTCATCACCCGAATCTGCTAGCAATGATCTGGATTGATGACCCCCATCATCTGTGTCATGTTTTGTTGAGCTTTGATGTTGAAATGTTGTCTTGCAGTTTTGGCAGGTTGCATTTCCTGGCTCTTTGTCTTTGACATAGAGCTGGATTCTTCTTGTATGCCTGGAGCTGTAGAACCTGTAGGCCCAAGAAACCAGCAGCACTGCAGCCACAGAGACGCTAAGTTTCCACAGCAGCTGCATGTCGAACTGGACTCCCAAAAGCTCAGCAATGGGCATAGCTGTAGCAGTGTTGGTGGAAATAGTTGGTTGGCTGATCCTATTGAGTGTTATTGTCAGTGCCCTCAGCTGATAGTAACTGTCTGGTTGTCATTGTAAAAGAGCTGCTGTGATCTGATGACTGTGCCTCTGTGCCCAAAGGATCAAGTGTAAAATGATAGCTCTTGAGGCACAATTTGCATCACTGGCTTTGCAGAGGCGGGGCCCTTTCATGCACCACCTGTGGCAAGTCAGATGCAGCTTCAGTAACCATACACGGAATATGTAAATACGCCATAGATCAATATTTGGTTATGCAATTTGTTGACTCAACAAAGCCTTTTCCCACAACTATCCAAATGTTGTGTTATGTAATGTAAGAGTTAAAGTTACCTCAATAAGAAGCCTTACTTTATAGGGTTAAGCTTCAGTTTCTGCATCTTTTCTTGCTGTTTTCATGCATAGAATTTATTATGTAAATTTCTAAAAACATTCCCCAGAATATTATGAGAGATAGCTCTTCTTCACTTGCTCAAACATACGTCTAGTGCTCCAGAAGGAAAGCATGGTTTGAATAAAGGGTGGGGAGTAATGATAAGTGACATTTATCAAATACTTATTAACCAGGATACATCTGTTTGCACACCCTTGCTCCATATTAAAGGTCCTTTCTGTGCCAACGCAGATGCTTAAATTAGTCTCTGTTAAGATGATCTGAAGATTAGTATCAGACTTAAATGACAGTCACATGCTATTAGAAACACAGCAAACTGTACAGAGCACCATCTGAACAATAGAAGCATGTGTAACGCAAACAAAATGGGAAGTCTTTGTACACATGACCTTGGGACTGTCATTCATTTCTCTACACTATACAAGATTCAAACATGTATTTATGTCTTATGGGAAACTTGTTGCTCAGTTGCTGCTGTCAGGCTGCCATTTGTATTGTTGATAACACAGCAGCAAAACTGTAGTCAACAACAAAATAGTATTCATCTTAACAGCGTGTTTAGAAGCATTGTAAAGATGCATCACGTGGGGACTCGTGCAGAGGGTGTGTCAGATTTCCTAGCCCACACTGGCAATGTTTGGTCATCTGATAGGCAAGCCTGCAGACAAAAAAAAGGAAACTGGATTCTGCAAGCACGGCTGCCTCCTGAATAATTCACAAATGGTCTATAGAGGCAACCTCTTATCCTCACCACTGCTTCTAGCTTCAGGTGGGGTATTCAGAAGACGATTGTCATGTGCATTGTAGTCATGTGCTTTTACTTCTTCTTGCTAATACAACAACCACATGTGACTGAACATAAACAAAGCATAATAAGTGAAACTAAAATCTTTTTTTAATAGATTCTTGCTTATGAGCAAATTTTTCTTTTTGGATAAAAGAAAATGTGTCAAAGCAACACATTTAAAGGCTCTTATTTCTTATCTATTGCATATTTCCGGTCCACGATAATATGGTTATGAATTTAGTACCCATACTTACTACTAAAAATGTGGACAACAGTAACATAGCCTTATCCACAAACTATTTAAGACAGACTTCTTCTGGCATGATGATTAAATCATATAAAGCCAATTGGCACATTGTATTGTACTCCGAAATGGACCCGTTTCTCTCACTTGAATGTGAAATGAGTGAGTGAAAGTAAAAAGCACAGAAGTGCCTCTTGAATAAAAATTACAATGATAGCTGAGTTAGAATACTATACAGTGGGTGAACAAGGATTTGTGCCCTTTGCTTCTCTTGCCAGATAAAATTCATTCAAAGCACATATGACTGTTTGTTAATAATGTTTGTGCTCTGCAGCTCTCATCTCCCGAATGCAGTATGCAATATGGATAGTACTTTGGCAAGGTGAGCTGATATCCCAAACAGATAGGTCTATCCTTTCGGTTCAACTAAGCTTTAAAATCTCTCCTCTTACCTCCCACCTGGTTTAAACCTTAATCCCTTAATACATGTTGGGTCCTCAGAATAGCTTAAATTGCAATTCTTGTGAAGTCCAAAAAATGCAGGATTATGTTGCATTAAGCTATCTTTCACTGAAAGGCCAGAAACTGCAAAGAGTTAATGGCAATGTCAGAATCTCCTTCAAAAACCACGTTGAGGTCCATATCAACAGAAAAAAATCAAAATGACGTATTTTTATCTACAGAGTCGATCAGCACACTTTCTTATACATTATGGTGTGATTTTATTTAAATAATTTCAACAGTTCTTTCAACCATCTTGATTAGCATGTGTCTTCAGTATGAGTAATAATGCTGTATGTTACCTGTACACAGCATTAAAAGAGGCAGGACAATAAAAATAATTTGTAAAACACCATTGAACACTGTTTTAAGCAAAGTCAAGGCTTTTGAGTTTTATCATCTCTCCATTTTAATAGAGGTGAAATGAAACAAATGCAACAACCCTGTTTACACAAGCTGCCTCAGGTGAACTCCTCCCTGGGATGGCGGCTAAAATGATCCTACTAGTACTGTAAATGTCTGGGTAAGAGTTACGTATTGTACACAATGTAGGTCACTTAAGATAGTATGTCACAAGTAAATAACTGGATTACAGGCCAGTGACAATGAGTTGCAGTGCTGTCATTTGCAACACACCAAAAGGAGAAAGAATCTTCAAACGTCACATGCACCACAACCCCAAAACAGCAGACATATGTTAGATACTTTTTACTCTGTCCTTGGAGACCTGCCATATAGATATAAAAAGCCCAAATGAGAAACAAAAAGGCTGTTAATGTTTCCATCCTTTTCAGCCAAGAATTATCTCTGAAAACAGAGTTGAATGAAGTACAAACAAGGGTGGAGGAGTGTAAACTCCAATTATTTCAGCAACCATCCCTCACCTTAACCCATATAACCTCTTTTAATTATTTTTCAGTATTTACACTGATGTACACAAAATACACTCAAAATGAGATTTTTTTTCTAGTTTCTGCATTTAAATCCTCTTGTACATTCTGAGCCATCAGAAAGAAAACAAAAGAAAAGAAAAAAAGAAATTTGTATATTAATAAAAAAGCGTCTCCACTTAGAGCATCTGTATTTATTCTCCCATGGTTTATCAGCTTGCTCTTAGTCAGGTACATCCCAGGATATGTAGCACGTGTGGTTGATGTGGTGGCGCAGTCTAAAATCAGTTCCATTTTTCACATCTCAGTTCCAATTTCAGTACCAATAGTATTTTGAGTCAATAAAATAAAATCCAAATGCTTTTTTCTTTTCCATTTCAAATCAACTGATTTTATTGGTCAACAGGCAGACGTGGGACAAGAAACGAAAAAAGGTGTAACTGGGCGGGGCTATATAGGAGGTGGTTACTGTCATGTTCATCATGTTGTTCTTTTCATATCATTATCTTGGTTATTATTTTTGTTACAAAAACAGTGTAGAGCCATCATGTGGTGGCACTGTTTCCTGATCGACTGACGTATGCAGGGTCTGTTGATGACTGGAGAAGGCTTGTGGGACTGTGGAAATTGTGTATTTTGTGTGTGTGTGTGTGTGCGCGTGTTTCTGTGTGCATGTGTTGATGTTACACAAGAAGGGCAAGTATGCGTGTATATGTGTGAGCGAGAACGTCTTGGGTGAGAGGTTTCACGTCAGTTCCACTGTCACTGTGAGGACAAGTGCCATCCACGTTAATCTGAGCATATCCATGCGGGGGGCTTCATCTACAACACCAAAGAAAAAGACAATCAGACAGAGTTTCATTCATCATTTCGATGTATTGGAGAACATTAATAACAAATTTTTAAAAATCAGTTGTATCAGTTGTTTTAAAGTAACCACCCTGCAATTCTTCTGAATTATACTAGTGCTGGAGTGGCTAAATATGCTATTTACAGTAAAATAGGAATTTCATTAAAAAGGGATTTTTAAGGGCATTGAACTGTTCTATGTTTTCACTCAACTGAAAACAATTAAATAAACAAGACCATATTGTGATGGGATCATAACAGCTGCCAGTGAGTTCTCCCACCAGGCCTATTGTGGAAAATATTTTATGTTTATAAACCAGATAAAGACACCTATGAGACTTACAAATACATTAAGAATGCAAAAGACTGTGTTATCAGAGCTTAAAGCGGCTCAAGGCCTACTCCAGGTGCCCTTTACCCAGTACTCACGGGTGACATGACACCAATCTTCACAACTGATCCCAACTACACACCTGTAAAATTTTGTGACTGTATCTTGCAGGGCTGTCCACATACCCATCTGGAAGTACTTCAAACCACTTATGTGACAGTTCCAGCTATAGTAGGCATCCCCAGAACCACATTTTGCCATGACACACAGACAGTTAGACAGACTTAAGGGTGAAAACAATAGTGGCCATGCTGCTGTAGCTTATAAAATTGTTTATGATACACACATACACTATTTTAACCTTATTGCTACTTATAGACTGAGACTTTGCTTCGTCAGAGAAGCATTTCTTCTCTAAATGTCTGAGCTCAGGGGGGATTGAAATCACTTGAGGTACAGCTGCAATCAGAATTATTTAGCCCTGCTGAGCTGTTAAGGGTTTATCTATTAAACCTTCCAAAGATGTTTATAAATTTTTATAAATTACATTTGAGTTGAGAGGTAAAATCAAAATAACATGTTTAAAATATTTAACATCTTATGTAGGTGGATGACATTTTTGAAACACCTCCATTCATTAATTTCTTAACTGTCTGTTCAATTCAGAGTGAAATATAGAAATGTAGATGATAATTATTAAATTCCTTTATAAAACAGTTGTTTTTAAATAACTTACTATTAAACCTACCACATGGCAGGATATAATTAAGCTACTGAGAACTAAAACTCTATAACAGCACCTGAATTTGTTTCAGCTGTGATAAAGATATACCAAAATCTTGTCTCAGCAAGTGCTCCAGCTGTGTAATCAACCTGGCAATGAAAGCTACTGTTTCAAAGGGTAACAGTTATTTCACCAAACTGTAATAGTTTAAGACAGAAGACATGAAAGGCCTAGACAAGAAGAACATCACCACCAGGACAATCGACTGTGACTGACATGGACATGGATTTGGAGAAATATCAGGCGATTTAGCCCAAGCACATGCCTGGTGGTCATCTCAGTCCCCGGATATGAATCATCTTGAAAATCACTAGTCTGGGATTTAACAAAAGCACAGGAAGAATGGACTAACAGTCAAAAAAGAGAGGTAACAGAAGCCTGTGAGAAACTACACAGAAACATTTATTTGCGACCTAAAGTCAGGGAATCCTATTAAAAGCTGACTGCTATTGGGTCTTTAAAGAGAAAATTCAATTTATATTTAGCACTATTAGCAAGCTCAACATTATGTTTCAAGATTCATAGAAATATGTATTAATGTATTAGTCCTTCCTTGACTGTTGAAAACTTTATTTGACACATGTATTCATTGTATTTTGACACATTACTCCAACTTCTTGCAGCTTAAGAGGGTTAAATGATTTCCTATTGCAGCTGAGTAATAGCAAATCCCTGTTTTCCCCTGCTTTTGAAGTGCAAAATAATATGATACAGCAATGACATATCACTCAATCAAAATCCAAAAATCCCCGTTTGATCTCGGTAGCAGTTAAGCTGAATACAAACATAGTTTTTTTTATTTCTCATTCTTGAAAAATAAAATGCCTGGATATAGTGAACAATACTTTTATTTACAATGTTTGTACCTTTCATTTAACAGCATTGTACTATATTACAGAGGAGCAGTCATGAAAGAAACATGCTTTGTGCACCTATTGCTATCTGAACCTCCCTTGTGGCTGCTGAGGGAGGAAAGTTGTGAACGACTGTGGGTGTGTCTTTGCTGATATAACCAGCAATTTGTCCCAGTTGTGCCAAGACTGTGGCTACAATCACTCTCACTATGAGAGGATGACCACACTGTGTGTGGCAAGATTTAGGTTCAGAATTTTATCTGGTTAGGCCTGTTAGATAACAGCCAAGCGATTCTGAAGGATCCACCCGCTCCACCCACCGACAAATGTTAATTAGTAAGAGTTACATCACAAAGAGTTTCACAAATTAATCAGGCTTCTATGATAAATCACTTCTGAAGGTTAATTTCAGTAGAACTCTAGAGTGTCATCTGACATTTTACATACATTAAATTCCACTCAATTTATGCAAGTCACACAACATCAGACAATAACAACTGGATCTTTTCAATAAATACCTCATCTCATTTGGTAATGAACTCATCCAACCATAAGATCATCATCTGAGGTTCTATTCCAGTCTACAGTCATGGATGCAAGTCACCCAGCCATCTGTTTACCTTCAGTTTTTGGCTCAGACCTCAATGCATTTCTGCCAACCTGATTTTTTTTTTTCTAGACAACTGGGACTGATTTCTGTGGCAACATGTTTTTTTTAAAAAAGAAGGATGACTTTACCTCAGATGTAGTGGATCTAAAATGTCAGCTGGAATCATAATGCTTTCTTGTCACATGAATACTTTGACTCCAGAGAAGGTTTAAGTTAAGTTAGCTGGCTTTACAAATCGACTCGACATTTCTGACAGTGGCTTTGACGTATGCGTTTGTATGCCCACCAGTTTGGATCCTTTCTGATCTGACTTGTGTTCTAATAAGGGATTTTGGAAAATGTATATTATGTGATTACTACCCATGGCTCTTGCAATATTGCTATTTTTGACTCAGTGAATGCAAAGTCCATCAGCTATTACTTGTAATGAGTCGTGCCTTATGGTTAAACAGCTGTGTCTCAGCAAAGCGTATGCATTTTGCACCATAGGGTGACAATTCCAGACTTGTGATGCTTCTACCACCCTTGGCTGACTGGTACAGTAGTATGTGACAGAAAACATGTCACATTTTTATTCAAAATTCACTCATCTATTAAATTCAGTTCATTGCAGTATCATGTAGCTTGACAATTTGTTTCAGAGACTAGTATTCCTGTCTATGACAGACTTGACTGACTGGCAGATGTGGCGCTTCCTACTTGCACCAGATGAGGAGTTCAGCATTCAGGCATTAAGCTGCGGCACGTGTGTAGTGACCTCTTGGGGCTATGTTGTACCAATTTGACTTGCATGCAAGGCATGTCTGCGCGTCCATGCTGACCTGATTCTGTCCTTGCTGTGACACACCTGCTCCTGTGCTTACCATAGCATTTGCATTCCTAGATTTGCATCCTTAAGATATGACTCGCAGAGAAGGGAACAGGAGTGGAAGACAGGGGGAAAACAAATGGCAAAATGAAGAGTGACCAAAAATGGATAGTGGGAGAAACATAAAGGTTTGTAGGAAACAGGAAAAAAAATAGTAAAGTCCACGCTGGACTACAAGGCTGTTCAAATTTCTCTGGCTATGGAAGTTAAGCTTAAAGACAGCCCTGCATGCCATCTGCTTGGGAAGCTGTTCCCACTGTTTACTGGAACAAACACAGGCAGTGCACACATGCATTATACTTCAGGCAAATATATCATTCAGATGTGTTAAGTTAAGCAAGTTAAGAATAAGTTAAGCAAATCCTTGCAAAAAAAAAGAAAAAGAAATACATATATATATATATAGCATGATATAGGTTCTATTATTTCCTTTTGCATCTGAAAGTAAGAGAAGTTACAATTTACAACAGCTAATAAATACACGCCTGTGTGAACTAATCTAAAAATAGTGTCATGCTGTACTTTTAGACTGGAAAGAGTCTCCATATGTTTAACTGAGTTATCCCTATTTCTGTATCTAAACCCTGATTTCTCACTCTTTAAGATCATGCTCTTATTTCAGTCTTGGTGAGTCATGATTCAGAAACCCACCAGTCAAGAATCCAGAGTCTGGCTTTTAACCAGCACTGAATGTTTTCTTATACTACAGCATAATCTGCACTCCACATGAGGCCGACGTGATGGAAAATCTGCATCAAAAACAGAGATTGTGAGCTAGGCTCAAGAGAAAAAAACAGGAAAAATAAATGTGAGGGAGGAGGGAAAATAGAATAAGCAGAAAGAGGGAAATAAGGTGGTGACAACAAGAAAAGAGCTACCAAAAATGGATGAAGCACTAAGAGAAAGTGGCACTGGGAGACAGAAAGTGAGTACAAAAGCCAGGGAGATGGAACAGAAAGACAAACAACAAAAAAAAAATTAGAGCTGAAAAAGAAAGGGAGTGGCAAGAAAACAGGAAAGATGGAAAGGTTGTTGTCACAGCCCTGCGGCTTCTCCTGACAATCCCTCATCTTTACATATGATAATCTCAGAAGCCGCAAATGAGGCACCACTGCATATATGAAACACCAATAATCTCACACTTAGCCATAAGTGACAGGCACAGTTAGTCAGTGGAAAGGGTTTGTTGCTTGCTGGTACTAAACATCAGCAAAGATTAATCCTGAATGAATCACTCTCATGCAGTGTATCTGGGGCAAAGTATTCAGGACAGAATCAAAAAACATCCACCTGTCAATACGCTGAACGTTGAAACCGCAGTCAGCTAAAGAATTTGGTACTTTGATCAGTGCTACATTTCTGCACGCATTTTCTGACTGAACCGAACCGACTGCAGTGTCACAGTTTGTTCTCATATTACATACAGCATGTCTGAAAATGTGATGATCAAACGATACAGCAGGAATTATGAGATGCATTATATTGAAAAACACACACACACACACTGAATGCTTGTCAGCCCTGTGGTTGAAATACTTACTGTTCAGATTCTGTGTGTTTTTCATCATGCTTGGATTTTCTGTTGAAACGACAACAAAAAGAAAGATCAGGGAAACAATCAACCACTAATGTAGAGACAGTTAGTGTATAGAACTGAATAATATGCGAACAAAGAAGGAAAAAAACTTTAAAAAAAAGAGAAAAAACACAGTAATCTCTGACAAAAGTTGTAGTTTCTAGTGACCCTGTACTCTGAAGTTCCTGTAGCACATGCTAAATGGCAGGTCGCCAGTCGGAAAGGCTGGGGCTGTAAATGGACCTGGGAACACACAGCACTGCAACACAACAACCTAGACAAATTTTTAACAGCACTGAGATCAGTGAACTAAAGCTGTGGCTAGGCAGTCTTAGAAAGATGTTTGGAGAAACTTACTCCACCTTTAATAAGTAGCATTGACGTCTACCCTGCACAATCCTCTCTGACCATGTAGTTTCAAAGACCTCAAAGGGATAAAGTAATTGCAAAACAGGGAGCAGTGGATTTTCAGAGCATTGACAACAACCCTTAATTCCACTTTGTGAGCTATTTTTGGACGTTAGACGTTGTATATGAGCAGGTGGAAGCCACATATAAAGCACAGTGTGAAACTTTACTTGTTTCATTGCAACCACATTAAGATAGCAGCTCCTCTGAGAGGCCCAGAGAAATTAGTGTGTGCACTTTCCATATGCACGCTTGTGTTTGCCTACCCTGCAAATTTGCATAGGCATACATATCTGCGTGTCTCTGCATGTGTGTAAAGTACAGTTGTCTGCCTGTGTGTTTGTCCCTACCGGGTTTCTCATTTCTGCTGACTCACTTCACAGTAATCTGACTGGATATTATCACTGAGGGTGGCTAGAAATGTACATCAGCAAGACGTGAACGCTGCTTGTCATTGGCGGAGCGTCTCCATAGCAAGCTATCATTATACTCTATTATTCTTGATGATGTATACTGAACATTTAGTGAAGTGAGCAGAGCCCCCAAGTACTTCTATCTCTTCACTCCCCCTACTCCGGCAGGTGTCTCATCTCAAGGCCATGGGGGATGGTGCCAAGGTCACTTAATCACCATTTACTTCCCCTTAGAGTGAGTGAAGGCAATCTACAAGGAGAAGGCAGACAGATGGGCCATACTAGGCACATAGCCCATGACACCTGAGGATGCATCAGGGTGTTAAATAGACATTAGTGCACTTCCTAGCAAAACGCTTCTCAAGGTAACGCCTGCTTAAAGTGGCACTTTTCCCTTAAAGTGGGTTCTTATTAGACCTGCCCAGTAATTTGTACATTTGTGACACACTTAAACCCTGTTCAAAGGAGTGTTTCAGGCACAGAGATAGAAAAAAATGAGGATAACATGTTCTTTGTTTTAGAGTTGCTCAAGTACAAAAATGGTGTCAAGCTGATTTATGTTAATAGGGCACTCCAGGGCTAAAACCCATGCATGTGCATGCTACACATTTCTGAACTTAAAAAAATCTCCCAGTCTTTCTTGCTTAACTTGACATCTGTATAGTACAAGCGTCAAACATTCTCTTTCCACAAGGACTGCATAAGAGCGGTGGCTATATCTGTCTATAGTTACTGCACTTCCAAATACAGGTCTCTGTTACATGAATGCTTCACAATGGCTCTACTCAAAGATGACCCAGCATCTTTTTACATCTGGTATGCATGCGGGCTTGGCAGTGTTGCTGCTACAGAGAAATTATAGACAATAACGTCATCAAGAAAGATGTGCTTAGTTTTTACAGGTAGCATTAAACATACATTTTAAAAGGTATTATTTTAGGTGACTTAAAGACAAATAATGTCTGCCTACTTATGGCTGCAACTCTGCTGTAGCCTTTTTAGCCATGAGGTCACTCAAATAAACAAATTTAATTTCTGGATATCATTTACAATGTGACTCTTCAGGAAAAGTGAGTCAGGGGGTATATTTCAACACGAGACCGGCAGATTAAATTGTCAACACACTCATGCAAAGTGACATTTAGCTGTAACAGAAGTCATTTCATTGGAACTCTCAGAAAGGCAGATCCCAGTTCTTCCATGAGTGTCCAGTGTAAACAGAGCCAGAGGAGCAGGGCACACAGACATAACAGAATCTGTAAGCATTCCAGCTCCCACATCAACACCAGCAAATGAAGTACTTCTAGTTTTTGATGAACATTTTGCTTTGGCTTTGCCACTTTGCCATTGAACAAAGTGCTTTTCTAACACTGCCAACAACAAAGTCTTTTGATTGTAGCATGGGCCTTTGATACCATAGTTGTGTTTTGGTGTTTAAGTGAGAACAGCTGAGGACATGCCATTAATGGAACAGTCACTAAATCCCTTGCTAGAGAATAGTTACTCTCAAAAGTGCTGCCCTTAAAAGAATGCATTGTGGAAGCAATTACAATCTCTTATTAATCACACACTCAGCAGCATTAATGATTTATACCTAAAAGCAGTCACATAAATCTCTTAAGTATACTTCAAAGATATTATAGATACATTAAAATTAATTTTGTAGAATTATGAAATTTTCTTTGACATTTAAATGTGTAAAATGTGTGGCTATGAAACAGTGACAAACATTATTTCATATTTATTGTCCCCTAAATAATTAATCAAAATTAAATGTGATTTCAGTTTAACTGCTAGTGTAGCAGCTGCTTCAGAATGGGACCAGAGTATGTTACAGAGTTCGGCGTACATACCGAAGACTATGAGGCGAGTGTGCGTATCTGTGGAACCCAGAGGATTCTGGGCTGTGCAACGGTACATGGAGCCGTTAAGCTCAGCTGGCACTCTCTCCAGAATCAGCTCCTTCCCCTCTCGCTGAGTGCTCCCATCCAGCAGGCGGCCCCCCACCCTTGTCCAGGTGAAGAGTGGCTCAGGGAAAACCTCATTCTATCAACACCCAAATGGGATGGAAAGAAAAAGAGGAAAGAAAAGGGAAAAAAATGGAGATGAATGGCAGAACAGAGAAAGTCTGTGAGTCTCAGCCAAGAGATTAACAGCAAAGTATACATGAATAATACAAGCTCCAATTTCCCCCTAATGCAAAGGCAAGTTAACAACATGCATTAATAATCATGCTTCACTTTACAACAGTTTTTCACAGATAGGCATTTGCATCACTCTATCTCTGCATCCTCAAAGCAAAAATGACATGACAAAAAAAGAAAAATTTGAATGATTTCTAAAGAACACGTTCCAGTCTTAGGGATGTCTTGAAATGTCAACAACATAACCTCACATCTTGAGAAAAACATACTACATGAAATTAGTGTAGAACTGAAGTCCTGTATGTGCTATCACTAACTGTGCTAAAAAAAGTAACCGATAGTTTGGTTGTTTCTGCCCAAGAGTAGTTTTACTGCAGAGGTCCATGAACTCAGAAAGGGCTAACTTATTTGGCAAATTCACAAAAGTAGAGTGAAGCAAAACAAACAACATTTTCAGCTATTTGCCCTTCCTCCACAGTTTTTCAAGCACAGTGTATACTGTACTATAGATGTGAACAACTCTACTGTGTTTTAAAACAGTACAATCTAGAACTTGAACTTGTTGCACTTGTTTTTAAGACAGTGATTCAATGAATACTGCTATTATAATAATACAAATATAATTAGAAAATATTCAAGACTGACTTACAAAACATCAATAAGAAGGAACAGAAAAAAAAATACTCTGTAAAAGAAGCATCAATAACAAATTCCCCAGAGGAACATCTTATTTCATCAGAAAGGCTGGCAGCAAAATTATTAGTCTCGGCACAGAATCTTATCTGTTGTGAAACCCTAAAGCCTAGAGTCCGGAGAAGGATAAGGGAAATTTGCTTTCTGATCAATCTGTACGCACTGATGCCTATGCTGCCAAAGGGCCCTACTGGCTGCATGCCACAGTCAAGCCTGTTCATAATAACCAATCTTAACCCTGTTAAAAAAAAGGTTTAAAATAATCTTAAGGTCACTGGGCAGACACGCATGTATAAATCTTTGAACTCAATAACTCAGTGCACTAAACCAAGAACAACAACAATGTGGAATTTTAACTTCATTCCATAAAATTTCATAAATTTCGTTTCATTAAATTTGAAATCTGAAGTATGATGTACAGTGAAGTAACAGAGGACTTGTCCTGTGCACCATTAGGCTATTTTATATCAGGATTAGCCATATTCACTTCACCTGACCGACTCTAGAGGCCTGGCTTCAATGTGTCATTTCCGTCAAAGATATGAGGACCACCCAGAGATCATTGACACAAAAGACACCTGCCCTTTATTTTGGAATAGAGAGCAGGAAGTCTGAAAGCAGCAATACAGCTGATAGCATAGTCTCCAACCTAACATAAGCATGTACATTTGAATTTATTCATTTTAATTCTTTAGTTTTAGTTTTACATTTAGGATTTATTGAAAACAAACAGTCTGAAAAGCTGCAATGTTCGGCATTTCGGATGTACTAACTTTACAAACTTTAACCAAAATGTTGAAATATAAATACTTTTTTTTTTTTCCAAAAACAAATATTGCACATGCTTAGATAAATAGGTTAAAGAAAATATGCCTGTGTCCAGAAAAGTGGTCACTAAAGAGGAAAACTAAACAGGCTTCACTGCACATGTGCACCAATCTCCTCCTATTCCAGACTTAATTAGTCTTTCATTTTATTAAAACCCCATGCACTTACCCCTGGCGATCCTACCTGGAATCCTTGCACAGTGATGCGCACTGTGTCCCCTACCTTTGCCCTACTAGGGGACATGAAAAGTTTAGGACCCTTAGGAGCAGCTGAAAAGAAAAAAAGACAGAGAGACAAAGGTCATTGTACTGAGTATGGGGAGCAAATCCTGCTGGATACCTGTTTGGTCGCAGAGGGAGGGATACAAATACAATTTCCTGTCTATTAAGGTCACAGGCCGAGAGGCGAGGGACCTTCAGGTTCTTTCATCCAAAGAACTGTGCTGGATTTATTCCCCTTTGGAGAGAAAAGGAACTAAATTGGGTAGATACTCATTACTAGAGGAGAATGGGAGTGCAACGGGTGGAGTGTGGAGGCAGTGAGATAAGGGACACTCACTGAGCTAATTCCCTTGTCTTGGTGCAGACAGCAGCCCCCAGATGGCTTTCATTTGGACCATCTAAAACAATGGGGTGCAAGTAGGAGAGGGAGTAGCCAGATTCTAATATCATGGAATTGTGAGGGGCCAACGATTGTCCTACGCGTGTAGTGTTAAGATAAAATGAGTGATTTGCATAATGCTATTAAAAAAAAAAGAAAAAAAAGATGATAAGTCATTTCATTACAGATAAACTGCACAGTACGCTGCATTAGGACAATATAAGCAGGTTCTGCACGATTTGTGATGATTAACAGCTCCCCTAAAGATAACTGCTCCAGATGCTGCACAGTTCCATATGTTAAACAAATGGACTGAGCATCACATGCAATGAGACTCAGGCTAAGGGCATCCTATCAGTAATGCCTGTACAATGCAACCCAGGAGTTCTTCTGTTTAATTTGGTTCGAACTCTTAATATAAATCACACAGGGTGTTTGTTTTCATTGATGAGCTCAACTAAAGCATAAATAAATAAACAGACAAATGACCTGTACTTTTTAGCTATTACTCTGGAAACAAACTGTCCACTGTTACTAATGAATCACAGACTTTTCTTAGGCAGTCACTGACTACCAGACTGTATCAGACTAATGGATTCAGAAATTACACTGTGGATTGTGCATATGGCACTGTCCATGTATGACATCCTCTCCTAAGGAATGTTATATAAAGCAAAACAATTTAATTCCATGAAAATGTGCAAAAGATGCAATTGAAAGGAGATATTATTAATATCCTCATCATCATCAACATTATTTTTATTGTTGTTATTAGCAAAATTTGTTATTCTCTATAAGCTGATGTATCTGTTCAGACCCCAAGCAGCATACAAATTCCAAAAAGAAATTTCAGCAACAGCAATCTTAAAAAAGAAAAATCAAAATCAGGCAAAACAATCACATCTTAGTCCTGGCATCCAAACCGAAGACATCATGTGAGCAATTTGACATGAGTGTTCCATCTCATGCTGAAGACGGATGGCATTTAACAGGCTAGTTTTGGCATGGTAGTGTGAAGCACTATCTTTTCACCTCCTACACACTAACAGAAGGGTATTTTTAAATACTGGTGTCATGGCGTCACATAGAGCTCGGAAGGCATATGGCTGGGAAGATGATGGCCGATTTCTGGGATTTGCTCCAGCAGTGACAGTTGGCATCCTACGTCACCATCTTTGATTATGGCAGCATGCAGCGTGATGGACATGATACAGCTTCTCTGGTGTGAGGGCATCACAGAAGAAATGAGCCACGGTCCCATGAGACATAATGTCACCTAAGGCCCAACTTCTTAAAGAAAGAACTGTTATGGCTTTAGGAGAAGTCAGAGAATAAACATGCCCCCCAGAAAAAACAACTGCACACCATGCACTAGGTGTGTGCTTTAATATCAAGAGAAGGCATCAACAGGTCTGCCCAGCTGTACAACAGACTTAAACCATTGAAGGGAACCTGCCGTATTAGCCGGGTGACTGGTTCTGTTTAGAAAGAGAAGGTGAAGAGGCTTGCAGCTGAATTTAGAGGCCTGACTGACTGCCAAATTGTACTATCATGATGAATCAGGCCCTATGCTATGTGTTTCTTAGATTTACCTTACACACTAGGTGGTTAAAAACACTAAAATAAGACAGACCGATGACCATGGAACTATGTTGCAGTTGAACAAAGTCATACATAGTGATGTACTGCAACACATTACATGCACACACATAATCCTCATAAATATTCACGTATGCAAACGCACACACCGATCACAGATGTGTTCCTGAAACTGAGCACCTAATGATCAGGGCCTGGCAAAGCAAAGACTCTGGATTGTTTAAATTCCTGGAGCTGTTCTCACTGCTGTAGGGTGTAGTGACATTTCCATCTCTTGTCTAATAATATTCAAATAAATCCAAGCAAAAAACTTATTTTAATTTTTAGGGTACACTGTTCATGAATGAACTGATGTTCATGAATAAAATGGTCATGATCTCATGAAGGTGAGTCACTTTTTTAGACTTCTGAAGACCAGCACCAGATTCATTTTCATTTGTATGGTGAGAACAGAGCCAATCATGAATATTCATGAAGTGTGATACAACATTGGTCGATTGTCAGACTGTCGTTCTGGCTCCTGTGGCGATATTAAATCTCTGAAAGATTTATTACTTATGAGCACTGAAAAGATCTCCCTTTCATTTCCTGACCAAACACACCTGAGAGAACCAAGAGGGTGTGTGTATGAGTGCAATTATCCAGTTACAACTGCATAATAAATGAACTGGGTATGTAAGTGATGAGAATCCTAAGGTGAGCTGTTTTACACAGTCACATTGAATTAGAGTTACTGAAATATTCTGGAAACTGTGTGCCATTTAGTCTTGCAATAATATTCAACACAATTTTGTACGTGAATCACAACCCTATTACCTTTTTTTTTCTAAATACTATTCCATTCCAAGACGGATCAAGCTCTGAGCAGGTCAGTCAATGCCTTGAATTTCAAGTATGCACTAATTACAATCAACAAACGCACATTTTCTGTTCTCATTTTTTCTACTGATGCGTCTTCCATCTCTTTAAAAGAACAAAGGTAGTGCTAAATTAATGACTTCAAACACAGCACAGAAAGGCTTGTCAAAATATTAACACTTTTGACATTTAGCAAGAGTTTCACAGGGCCCATTTCCCCCAGGTTGTGTCATCTGTATTATCAACATGCGAAAAAGCCAAAGAGCTGTTAGAATCCTTACAGCAATACTTTGTCTTGCGAAGACAGCTCATGCCATTATACCTTCAACTGATGCCGCCTGTCTCCCTCTAGCAAGTGATGTACTATATTTCTATTCACTTGGGAGATGAGGGTGACAGTTATTACATTTTTAAAGAAGATTTTGTGGTATGAGAAATTCCCATTTGAAAAAGTGACAATGCCAGTCGCAACAATTGGTTTTTAAATAAGGGCCAAAGGGCTTTGTTAGACAGTAGATCCTCTTCAGGGATATGGCTGGTAATATTTCATATTTTTCTCAATATCAATGATTTCCATTAAAAGTTCAAAACCATCAATAAATTGATATAAATACTGTGGCAATGACAGGTGAAACCTATATTATTTTGTTAGAACTCTATTGCTATCCAAAAACAAACAATAATAAAACAACAACAAAAACAAATGTCAAAGTACCTCAATAGTGTGCTAGGAGATAAAATAACTATAACTATAATAACTTGTATTAAAATGAATAAATCACAACTACAATACATATCCTGCAGCGAGGAATACTCACAAGTCCAACAAAAAATTCAGAAATATGTATTAGTCCACAACTAATTATTAATATATACTTTGACTGTATTTTTTTTTTTTAAATTTTATGACTTCTTTTGCACTTCTTTCATGAGCTTTTCTGCACATGATTTTTGCCTAAAACAAACACTCCCCTTGTCAATCTGGACAGAAAACTGATCCAAAAGCTTCAACAGAAAGGAGTGTCCCATCTTCTCTAATTGAGGCCCTGCAGATTCAACCTATTTACCCACATACACATATGGAATCTGGCATAAGGTCTTTTTGGCATACAAGTTGTGAGGAAATAAAACTAAACCTAAAATCCCCACTAAATTTTTTAAAAACTTTTTTCCTCAGGAATTATAGCTAGAAATTCATTATTATGGTTTTTATTATATATGACAAGTGTCTTTACAGATATCCCTTAATAGCACACTTATATCACTTGAATAGTTCAAGGAAGTACATTACTACTGTCTTCACACAATTTTGTCAGGTTTAAATTCAACAAGATCAAAGCCTTTATTCCATAAAACATTATCTATTGTCACTTGTACGTGGGTCTTTATAGAGTTGATACCAGCTCTAAAAGTTGCTGTAAATTCTCCCTTTAACAAACAAACAAACAACATATGTCATTTGTCACTCCATAACCTAATACAGACAGATGTTTTACTTTATAAATACAATCTAGATATTATAAATGAATACATTTTGACCAATTTTAATTTAAACTCACCTACCTTTGCAAATTGTTCTATAGGTACCATATATGTCCTCAGTCAATGCTGCCCCAATCCCCTAATACTAGACCTTTCGGCTGAATTGGCTAACAAGGCATCAGATTTTTTTTTAGAACTGCATACAGTCCCATTGCACTCAGTCCCAGATATTTAAGACAAATTTCTTTTTAATCAGTCAATCAGTGTCATTTATTCAGATTTCTTTGCTCTGTATCCATACCAGTTTGCAGCCAACAATCTATGCTTGTTCACAGTGAGATTTCCAACACCTTAATGAACAGAAAACACAACAAAACAGGCATTTGATAAGTAAAGTAATGTCTATGCCCACATTAAATAGTATAACTTTAGCAATTTTCCATTTCCTTCAAACTTGTACATAAACAGGTGAGCTACAAATGTAAGTTATTGATTTTACAAAACCATTTTGTTCAAAACTATATTTTATTCTGGTCAGTAGAAGTTTTATTCTCACAATAACAATTCTGATAATCTTTTTCTTTCTTCTACTACAGAAAGAAAAACGGAGCCTGGATTTAATCATATAATAATCATCAACAACCTCACACTCTTGTCTCTGGGTGAATCACTGTTTTTGGAAGGTTTGGTCCAGCACTTAAAAGAAAAACAAAACAAAAAACCCATTAAGCAATAAATAAATAAATTAGTTTTTATTTATTTATTTATTTACTTAATATTCAGGCAGGCTATTTGTAAAGCTAAAAAATCTTAACATGAAAACATCATCTTCTTCATGCATTGTATTTTCCACTTTTAAGTTAGTAATTAATTTGTAAATGCATTCTCTAAGTACTTAACGTAATAACATTTCCTATAGATGAACTCAGTTGTAACCACTGTTGCTCAACAGCACCGAAAATGAGGACTTTTAATTAAATGAAAGGCGAGGATGTGACATTGCAATGGTAAGCCAGCCACAGCCTCCTCATTTAGAGCCTCTTTTGCTTTCAAACACTGCTAACTTTTCATGGAAGATATTGTCTCTGTTTATCATGTTACGACTGCTGGCTTCTATCCAGGAGTGTGATGCCAACATACTGCCTTTGAAGTGTTAATTGGATATGCTGGAAGCCATCTTTGTTTTTGGAATTAAAAAAAACAAAAAACAAAACATTTTTAAAGTGAGAGTATGTGTGCCTTTCTCTTCGATCAGATGCTATTAAAACTTAATGCTAAGTTTTCCCATAAACTGCGCCTCCTGTTCTCTGAAATCAGTATTTGCATAGCTATTCCACCTCCTTTGATCGTTTGCAGATGAACAAACAATAATAATCCCAATGCCACTGTGTTTTTCTCTTTCTGATGAAATGGCAAAATTAAGACACTATGTCTCTGACACACTAAAGCATATTACTGAAGAGCTTAAAGGAGGTTTTCACTGAGGTTTGAAGAAGGGGAGCATCTCTGTGAGTGCCTTTCCTGTAATATAACGTTGGTCAGTGTGTCTAAATTCTCATCTGACTTCTCTAATTCAGGCTGACTTTTTCAATAACGCTCCTGAGTTAACTCAATCTAGCAACAGACAGCTCGATGAATTGCCCTGTCATTCACTGTGAGTTTTGCATTCAGTGTTAAACTTGCAATCTGCTCAGCTGTAACACAATTAAGCAGCATCAAATGGAAATCAGTGTTGTTCTGAGTACATTTGCAACGAAGACATAAGGAGGCCCAGTCAGTCTCCAAGTGCGGCAAGGGGATACAAGGAGACAGCAGGAGATTAAAAGAGAAAAGAAATGAGAAAAGAGTGTATGTCTTGTGGTTTTTTGGGTGGCTGGGAAAAGGAAAAGCGGACAGATGAGCAAAAGGTCTGTGTGGGAATGAGTGCAGCATGCAAAAGCAATGAGTTGGAGAGCATCCTACTCACCTAGAGTGACCTCTGTCTGCATAGGCATGGACAGTGCTGGATGCTTCACTTCGCAGCTGAACAGGGCATCATTATCTAACTGGGGGTTGAGGGTCCAAGTAAGTCGGGCCTGCACCACCACAGAGCCATCACTCTGGGGGATGTGAGTGTGGCTAAAGTAGTAGAGTGGGTCTGTGCTGTGCACCCAGCGGGGGAACTCCCGGCTCACTACTGTCTCTGGAATGACCTCTGTTGCAGGGCTGGGTTCGTAGGCCTGTTGTCCATGAGTGTGAACACGTTGGGGGCTCTCTGTGTACAAGCGGGGCGATCGTCCTTCAGGATCCAAGAGGGAGAGGGACCGCTGTAACTTAGTGTCATCAAGGTCCCTGCTGATCAGTGGCCTGGCTCCTCTCACCCCTGCTGAGCTGCTCCCCTGGTCATTGGTGGATGGTAGAGTGTAGGAGATCACCTCTATCAGCTCACCATCTCGCTTAAAGTATACCTTTAGGCAGAGAAGTGTTGAAAGAGAAAAACAGATGGAGAGAGAAATTGAAAAAAATTGACATATTTAACTAGATACTTTACCAGAAGGGAACACAACAATGCATGACTTCAATTTCGCCTTAATAGAATATGTGGTCATTAGGAGGCATCACAAGAAGCTGCGTGGTAAACACAATATTGACATATTAATTTCAACACTGATTCTCACTTTAGTTCTATTCTGGTGTCAACAGCCACTGAGGGCAGTATCTGTCTTTTCGCCTGCTTGATGCAGCTGAATGGTTACAGCCTATTGCTTACGCTGTCTGTTGGCTGTTCCATGCTGGGACAGCAGCATACAGTAGGATTAAAAGATCGGCAGAAAAGATTAAGAAGAGAGAGCCGACACAGTAAATTTTGTTTTGCCATAGAGCCATTACACTCAGTATAAATTGTGAAAATATTCAGTTTTTGTTCTCTGTGGTTTATCATCATAACAGCATCACCCACATTCTTATTTCTTTCCTTTCTTAATTGTTGAACATACAGATTAATGCAGTTTTAATACATTTGAGAATTGTCTCATTTCCTATGTCATTCTGCAGTAGCTAGTGCTGCAGTCAGGGATTTCCCTAAATATTGCAAGTGTTTCCTTAGCATTTCATGCATCACATAACTTCTCTAGCTGCCTTATCTCTCAATAGAGAATTCATACTCCCATTTCTGCACATAACCTCCAGATATTAGCACTGAAACAAGGTTGTGTAGTTACTGCCTGTGGTATTTTTTGTGCTGTTAATGAACAGAAATTTTAATCCACAGCTCTTTGGGGAACCTTTGGTCATTTGAATTTAGTTTTTCAAATTTAATTTTTTCAAAGTATTATTTATAATTCTACAGTCCCTTGCTTAGTATGTAAGTTTTTTGTGCAGAGGCGGTATATGCTGTCTCTTTGGGCTAATTTACCAGCCTATATTTGCAATAGGGAACTTTACATTTAATGACTCTTCCAGCAAAAAGAACGATTTACATTTAAAGTGACAGCACTGCACTGGATGTTTTCCACCCCCAACATGTCAACATGAGGGTAAAGGTCAGTTCTAAATAACCAGTATATTCCAGTGTGAAACAAATACACAGAAACTACCACAGAAGTTTCCAGGTAATCATCACACTTCTTGAAGTTTGCTTTAATAGGTTATTAATATGTAATTAAAAAGAAACAGTGCTGCATTTTGCAGTCCTGGGGTATTACACTGAAAATACCACACTTTATTGAGTAATTGGATTTTGTCTTATAGGCATATGTTATTTCCACCTAATGACCCCAGTTTCTGACCTGTTATTATCCAGCTAAATAAACTTTAATGTAATATTACTCAGCACCACTGTTGATACAAGATAATTACTTGGATATTACTTTGGTAATTAAGCGATAATTTGCTACTTCCATCTTATTACCGTCTCGTTTCCGATCTAATACGGCATTATTATCAAACTGTAATAGAAAGTGCTTCCTAACACTATAGTATTTAGTACAAAAGTAAAGCATTTCAAATTTGATATTGAAATATTTACACTTAGTCACAAACAAAGAGGTTTGTTTTTTAAAACAGACATACCCTTCTGAGTCACATTCACTGTTACATCAATGTTAATTTTAAAATATGACTGACAAGGCTGCCTCTGTGGGCCCTGCTGCTACTGGACACACAATTTCATTAAGAGCCATGTTGTGCTGCAGGGAATTTTTGTGGTATTTATAGCTGACTCATAAAACTTTCTAATGCACAGCAGATGTTGCTCAAAAAAGGAATAATAATGGTAATAGTAAACATTCTTTAACCACTCCTTTACCTAATCAACCTGATGCTCTCTCCTATTCACCTTGAATTCGTCAGTGGCCCCATCTACCTGCACAACAGAGATAAGACTAATTTTTTCCCCTAAAGTTTGCTTACTTTGGGATGTTATAGTGATTGACAGATTTTCCTCCACCAAATTTTTCTGCCAGTCTACCTCATGTGAGAGCTTAAAATTCAATAGCACAATGGGAAGTGAAAACATCAACCTTATCCACAATGACCCTGTTGCATCCGCTGCTAATTCCTACAGCTACTCAACAACTTGCGCAGAGAAGAAGCTTTTGTCAATGTGTACTGCAGCACCTCATTAATTATCACAGCAGGTGGAGGGAGAGCAGTGCGGATTAGAAAGATCTATGCACCTGTTCTCGAGCTTTTGTTGGACAAAATGGTGTGGGTACACAATAACACCTGTGTTGGCTATAGATTGGTAAAATAGGGAATTAATTCAGTAAGCCTAGATAACTGATTTGTTTCCGTAAACATTAACAGACAAGTTCATTTATAGGCATAAAAGAAATATTGATTAAATGTTTGAATGACTTAACGGGGTGCACTGAGCCTTGTGTTACGTCAGCTCTCAACACGTTGGAAATAATACATTATTGAAGTGTTACTTCCAGCAAAATATCAAGCATCAGTTTGCTGATTCATAGTAATCTCACTGTGACTAAAGACTTTTTTTTTTTGTCACCTGTCTGGTTTAGTTAAAAGAAAAGGAATAAATGGATGTTTCATCAAAGACATGAATAAAATGAATGACACAAATGTAGCTGCAGGGAGAAACTAAAGTTCTGTTTCTGTTTCATTATTCTGCAGTTCTGCTCCTGTCGTCTCCCATTAATAGCAGATCATATGTACAGTGGAACATGGATATGGAAACACTTTAGACAGAGATATAAATAGACATATTAGATATTAAAGTCTTAGTAGAGGAGTTGAGTGACACAAGTCTTTTTAGATTATTTGTTATGCTGTCTAAATGATTACAGACTAGTCATATTTATTGTGACAATATTTTTTTCAGAGCTAAACAGTATTACCATCATCAATTTTGAGACATTTTCCATTTGATATTATTTCTGCTTTACTTATTATTAGACATATTTTGTGGATATTAAATGCAAATTAGTAGAATGCAAATAATGTTTCGTCATATACCAATATATGTGAGACATTTTACTACATTATTGAATATTTCAAGCTCAAAATGCTAACTTGTAAGACATCACATGCTGAATAAATTTGATTTAGGATTAAAATAATCTGTAAGAGTGGAATAAAGTTTTCCAAAGCCAATATTTGACATCTTGTAAATTCTTCTCTGAAATAAATTTCATGGCATTTCTGAATGTACTGATGCAAGGAGAAACAGACATATGACACAGTTACTTGCATGATTTGTGCTGCAACAAAATAAGATAACAGGGCCCTGTGTCCTTGTAAATATTAATTTCAACTAACCAATTCATCCTAAAATCTATGCACAATTAAGGAGACATCTGCCATCACTGCTGTCTTGGTCTGTTTTTCTTTAAACCACCTACTAATTTGCTAAAAATCCCATTTCCCACATTTCCTTGTTTGACAGGCAGAGATAATGGAAAGCACATCACTTCTTTCATTCTGTACAAATGAGAGAGCAAACACTGATTAATTTTCTACATGTGATTACCAAGCAGCCAAAATAACACTGAGGATGTCTCTCATTGTGATGCATGCCTCCAAAAGATGATGACGCTTCACAAAGTGACATGGGCACTTTTGTTTGATATGGACTTTAGAAGAATCACCTTTTGTGTTCTGATGAATGCACTTATTTTTATTATTCAAAAAAAATATTATTGGTCAGTAGACTATCACACAACAGGCAATTTCTTGTCTTTTATGGTTGGTTGATTTCCAAACATATTGTTGTGGGAAAAGATAAAAAATACATCTGTAGTATCATGTAGGAGATTAGGTGCATTATACAGTCTGTAGTCATGACAGTGGCTTATACCATACATTTTGCATTTTGCTGCCCTAGGACCTGGACTGGAATGTTCACTCTCATGTAAAAGAGGATTTTTGAGTGCTTTTGGCATTGTGGCTCTATTATTCTCTTACAGTGCTATTGCACGGAATAACGTGATTATCAATCATGGCTCTGTTATAAATCCCAAAATACTTCATAGTTCAATATGTGCAAACAATGAAACCAGACACAAACCACTTACTTCATTCTAAAATGAATTAACACAGAAAAAAAGAGATATGCAATTCTAAGCCCATATACAATGCCAAGACGGTAATGAGTGGCATAAGAAGGGTTTTGCATTCCCTTGTGAATAGACTATGATGAGAGCACCTGCACTCTGTTCACTGCCAAAATGCCCCCACCTCACCAACATCATGAATTCAAAACCTTTTCAAAAATGTAACAATAATGCATTGGTCCATATACACCTTCATGTTGCTGCAATTAATCATGGCAGTGTCAAAAGGACAAGGCAGTAATTTTCATAGTGACAGAATGATTCAACGGGAGAGCAGAAGCAAGAGAAACAGGGAGAGAAAGAGCACAGAGGCAACGAGAGAGATCCTGGCCATGGCTTAATCAGCTTTCCTTCTTATTAACTGTTATTATCTTTCTTCTTTTCAATCAGTGCTTGCTTGTGCTCTGAGGATGTTCTAATAGTGGCACTGGGAAGCTATTATTGATATGTCACCAGCTTGCTTCAGTGCTTCAGATGCAGACAGATCTTGAAACATAATGGGTGACACTTTTAACTCATGTGGTCCATTATATTCAGCCCTCTCAAAGCTGCAGTAGGGAATTTGGTGTGTTGGGTGTCACCAAAAAGTGTTGAGAAGAAACAGGTTTTTAAAAAGTATGAACTTCCAGACACTGGAGATACTTAAAGGAGTAAAATGTGTGCAATATATGAAAATATGGTGGACCTAGTTTATAACTGTGAAGTACAGAACATACACCAAACATAGTAGCATATCGACTACTACATTGCTAATAAGTCTGATGGGGTAATATATATTCTAATACAGTCATGCAAGTAAACAGCTTCCATCATGAAAAATGTACATTATGACACCTAAACACTTAAACTAGCATAGTCTACTTTATATAGAAAAGAAAAAAAAGTTTAACATTACTGGTTCCCCACATTTACATATTTTTTTCAGTTCTAATTTGACAATTAAAGAACCAATAAAAAGGAACATAGTCAGCCAGATGAAGGAACAGTAGGAGCCTTATGAAACTGCCTAGTATAACAAGACTTGCAACAGTATATTGGATGAAGTTCAGCACTTTCAAATTTCTATGCTAAGCCAGAATCATGTATCAGACATTTTGCTGGATGCTGAAAGGATGTAAAAGGATGTTGCATAGCAACAGGGACTTTTTCTTTTCTTTAAGAGAGCCAAACAATTTATCAAAGCAAATACAAAGCCATGCCTATTTAGGACAAAAGAAATTTTGTATTGAATGATCTATAAAAGCTCATGAGGTTCTTCTACACAGTGATAAGAAATCCACGCTGAGCTGACATATGGTGCTTGTACCTGTTGTCGGCGCTGAACAGTGGAAAGGCATAATTACATGTGTGCATACTCTGTATTGTAGAGTAAAACAGAGATATGATAATGTAAATGAATTGGGATTCAAAGAACACTGAACAGAAATATGTCAGAGAAACTTTTAACATCAAGGAAGGAAGGAGGTTATCCTGCCACCGAGAGAGTTAATGTTCTGCTTTATAAAAGCCAAACCAGCCAATCATGTAAGCCAATCATGTCTGTTCACTGCAAACACACAGTTGAGGTTTTCAGCTGTGTGTTGTTAGACATATATTTTGTTATGGTAGTAAAGATGTAGGTGCACTTACTGGTTTTGGAAGTTTAAGTTTAGAAGGAAATGTAATGCATTAGTGAATCCCTCACTATATGCAGACGTTTCCTCTTACCTGCTATTCTACTCTCTTTCTTTTTGATGTTGGTTCATTATTTTTTAATCAGTTGTTTATTTTTTTCCATTTGAAAATGCAACTAGCAAAATAAAATGAAACAATTTTAAAAGCTGGTAGCTAAAAAAAGCTAGTAAACGCTACTGTTTGCTATTGAAGTCTACAGTAGCTGCTCTGCAGCATAATTAGCAGATCTCATTTTTCCTACCATTTTTGTCTTCACTCTGATATAGTAACTCTAAGTATTGCTTAGCATAACAGGAACTGAATGTGCTTATTGGCAGCATAAAAAAGTTTTGATGCCTGAGAACATAAAAATTGGAGTGAATTCACATTAAAATAACCTAATCATTAAAATATCTATAAAAATGCATTTATGATTACAATGTATCAGTGGCAATGAATGTAAAAATAATGTGACAATGTGAAATGCTTTTCGCTCATCCTGATGTACTTATAGAGAATCATAACCTATATTTGCAGTTCTGCTCAGCTTTATGGAGCTTCATAATAGGTTGCAGATCATTGTTTTAGTTCTCCAGCCTTCCACTTCATTGCTATAGTTCACTCACAGCAGTTTCATTGTGTTGGCCTTGGCTGCAAAAGGAAGCTGTTTTCAGGTCTAAAAACTCCCTGTACATTCACTGTGCATGAATGCCAGTGGGACATTTAGATCCATAACTACTGAAAGCAAATAAGCAAATGTAGCTTATTAATAAAAAGAACCACAGCTGTTAAAATATTACTTTTAGTGTTCACCAAGGATATTATGTTAACTCAGTTTTGACAGAGAATGGGTTGAAGACACAAAACACAATTGCATGTTGTAGCCTGAAAAGCCAGTCAATACAAAATTAGTTTTATTTCAATTCTATGTAAATATATCTCATTCAGCCCATTTTCCAAGACTAAAGTATTAATAAAAAATGTTTTCCTTCAAAGATTAAGTGGAAAACATTGTTACAGACTAACATACTTTAGAGTACAAAATGCCAATGAATGATCATATTTACAAGGTGTTACTAATTGCTGGCTCAATCAATTCGGTTGGTTTCTTTGTAAGTTGTGAGTCCCTATTGAGACCAGGCTTGCTATGATATGACATTGAAAATAGAGCTGACAACAGCTCATTTTGCAACAAGCCCGGGGCAGTAGCACCGACAAAAACTAAATGAGTTTCATCAAAAAGCAAATGGAGCTGTTTGAAGTTGCAGCCACATAACTGGGCCAAAGCAGGAACACTCAAGCAAATACTTACAAACCTAATAATGAGGTTTTATTATGCAGCATGACCGTTGACAACAGCATAAATAGAACAAATGGACACTGTTTAAATGTCATATTACTCCTTATGTGTATGCAACATATGGATTAAAAACAATGCCACAACAAAATGCGATTTCTCTTGTGTAAATTCTATGCTTTTGTATTTGGAGCAAACAAATCTCATTTTAAATGAATTAAACTTCTTTGGACGGTTTGACATTCTGAGTGTGGAAGCTTTTGGACCCTGTGCCTCCTGTGCTGTTAACTTTTAATTGAAAGACACTTACCTGGCTTGCTATTGGGCTTACTACTAATAAATAACTGAAATACTTTTTGTAACTTAGTCAAGTCACTTTTATGATATTTAAATTTGCATAATTTATTGAAACTTCTTTTATATGAAGAAAACATTTACATTCTTTCCTTATTTATGATCATATCAACAACTCTGCAACCTGATAGCCAAGGGTTACACAGCCTTTCCAAGTTTATATTCAAACCTGAAAGGGCATTTGCAAGACTTTTAGTGGTAATGCATTTTTCTGATTATTCTGACACCTCATGAATACCTTATATTCCACGCCATGAGAGCGCTAGGAACATTAAAGGCCCTTCACTCTCATAGTACTCACATCCAGGTGTTTTCACTTAGATTGGCTAATTAAACCCCTTCTCAGGACTGTGGGTTTGTACAAACTGTGCTGGACTAAAATAAAATCCCCTGTTTCACACATTTGTGGAACAAGTTTAATCTGTGTGTTTTTTAAGTAAAAAAACCCAACCTGTATGATGTTTGGTGACTTTAACAAACTGCCAGCACACCGTAGTGCTATTCAGCTTCAAACAGAATGACTAAGAACACCTTTGTGGGTGTGCAGGGCTAATAAAAGCTAATATAATTTTTTCAGGTTTGTTCCCCAGTTCCCCAGTGGTAAAATAGAATTGCTTAAAAAGGCACTTTGAAACAAAATAAGCTAATGCAATGTATTAAAAATAAGATTATGGGGGTTAGGGCAACCCTCTTGGATGCTACTGGATTCAGGTTTTCCCATATGATTAATGCAGGACCTCCACTAAAGGTATTAATGCTTTATGATATGTTAGTATGGAAGGTATAGTAGGCATCAATAGTCAGCTGGAAAGGTTACTGTGTTTACAGTTAGACAACACGACATCTTTCACGTCTAAATCAAGTTCAACCAAATAGCTTGGTACTTTTATGCAAACCTATGCTTTATGCTATTTTTTATAGACATGCCAAAAATCATTCTTTCTCAACCTCAAAATATTAATTAGGAGCAATGTTGCTTGCTTTTTCCTCACTGATCCCCCCAAATTTTTGGTCCATCACTAAATTTCCTTTTATCTACTATGATTTTCTTTTTTTCAGTGAAATCGTAGAAATGTGATAATACATATTAAAAAAGAGTCGTCCTTCAAAATATTGATCAGGTTATCTAATTGAAATTACTGCCTTATAGCAAAAACCTCTATGCATCCCAAGGCATGTTAAAGCATCTTTATTGCAAACTTACAATTAAGATATTTTTCCTGCTGTGCAATTTGACATTTCTTATCATTTCGTACCCCCATAATGACAAATATCGCAATATAGTGCATATCCTGTAAATTCACTGAATAGTTTATATAATAACCACATAGAAAGTACTATTTCTTTTTTTACATTTAAATTAGATAATCAAAAATGAAATAAATATGAGCCTTACGTAGCCTTATCCCGTAGTGACACACACTAGTTGACCCCTCCAGCTGTCATTACATCTCCTGTATGGTCATCAGGAAACTAGCCTGTCTGCAAACATCGACTGCAGAGTGTCCAGTCTAAGATAAGGTGCACTGTTTCATCCACATATCCGTCATTGCAGTGTAGTATACTAAGATGCAGATTTCCTCCAATACTTTGGATCGACACTTGTAATATAAATGAGGGAACTTGACTTATGTGAAATGTTTTCGGCTGGGTCTTGTGTACCTGGAGTCGAGTGTTTTGATCAATGCACAAAACCCTATATTTATAGATATAAGTTGTAATGGCTGCTATTACCTTCATGAGTCTTTATTATATGGCGTGCTGTGGGGAAAAGCCTGTTCTAACATTTGAGTCTGAGTTTTATTTCGAGCCCCTGATGGCTCTTTTTTGCTTCCCATTCGTAAACTCTCGCAACACTCTCTCACATGATTCTTCATTAGATGGTAGATGAGGTTTGTTGTGTCGGTTTTTCATTTTTCTGCTCTGTGTCAGACTTTTCATTAACTAATAAATTCCATGCTACAGAGGTAGCCTCTTCTTTAAAAACAAGCTCCTCGATTTGTTTTGGCTGGTCCTTCTGTGAAGGTGTGATGACTATTGCAAACCGTCATCTAAAGCAATGAAAAAATATTGTGGTAAAAAGTGTGTTTTGCGACAGCATGAAATAAATGATATAATATGAAATAATAGTTGTTTTAATATCGTTATCCAATATATTTTGTCATATCAGACAGCCCTAATAGTGATCAATAGTGAAATGAACATTTACATTACTTTTTTAAGCAGTGCTTATCTTTAATGGCTTTAGGCTCCCTGTGAAATCACAATATGCAAGACCCACAGCAGACATCACACTATCAACCAGGAAGTACCTGAGAGACGGAAATCATGTTCACCTTGTATTCACCTCTCACTGAGCTCATAATTGCTGGAGAAAGGTGCACTGAGGGTCTGGAGTCCATTACCATATACCCATGGACAATGATTAATGACCCAGTGGGAACTAACAGCAAGTGACTGCTCTCAAACAGCGTCCGTAAGCTCATATGCCACCAAACATCTGAGTATATACTTCAGATATTGTAAGACCTTTTTTTGCACTTCAAAACATTGAGAAAAATGTGACTATGACTAACACAGATACATACAGCTGTATGCATCTGTGTTTCTAAATATATGTGGATAAGGGTGTATTGTCATGGTCCCTGGGTCGTGGAACCAGGGTTTTGAGTGTTTGAGTTAAGGATTCTTTCTAGTTTTGTATTTTGTATATAAAGAACGTCTTAGGATGTGGGTTCTATTGATGGAATTTAGCTTTCTATTCACACTGTTGTTTCTTTGTGTTTACATGTCTTGTTTATTTCCTAATGCTTTGTGGAAGTTCTTTATGGATTTGTTATTCTTGCCTTTAGGGCTTAGCCTCAGTTCCTGATACACTTACGTTAATTTAGTTATTTTGTGTTCCCATGTGTTTCCTACAGTTTTGTCTCTGTATTTGCGTTTTTGTCTTTCTCATTTGCTTGTTTGTCATTTGTGTCAGGTTAATCTTGTCTCCCGTGCCTGTTGTGTCTCTCTTTCTATTTTATTTTGGTGATTGTTGTTCTCTGTGTTTTGTGTGGAGTTTTTCTTCCTGTCTTATTATGTTGTCTGTGTTCCCACCTGTTATTTCTCCCCTCGTTATCCTATGTGTGTATATACTGTCTCCCCTTGTCTTTGTTGCTGTGTGTCACCTTGCCCTATGTTTTCTAGCCTGTTTCTGTTCTTTAAATGCTTTTTGACTCTCTGTATTCCTTTGAGTTTATGGGATTAAAGTTGAATTTTGAGTTTAATTCCTGTTTCTCAAGTCCTGTATTTGGGTCCACAATCCACTAGTTAAAACCTTGACATTAATTGTAATAATTCTGTTCTAAATCACTACTATCATACGTATATCATGACTGAAATAACCTCCATAACATGCAATAACATGTATCTGTGATAGATGATAGGGTGTCTGATAGGGTGCCATTAGAGGAACGGTGAAAATGTATGAGGAAGTCAGGGGCGGCAGAAAAGTATATGAGGGTGGTAAAGGACGAGTGTGAGGACAGCGAGACAGCGTGGGGTTGGACTGACAGATGGGTTTAAGGTGGGGGTGGAATTACATAAGGGGTTAGCTCCAAGCCCCTTCTTTGTGGTGGAGATGGACGGACTGACAGATGGCGTCTCCATGAACTATTATATTCAGAGACAACACTGAAATCTTTATTTGGAGTAGTGAGAAGAAGCTGAAAGAGAGTCTGGAGATGTGGCGGCATGTACTGGAGAAAAGAGGAATGAAAGTCAGTAGATGCAAGAAAAAAATACATGTGTGTGAATGAGAGGGGGCAGGTGGAAAGGTGAAGATGCAATGAGGAGAGGCATTGAAGATGGATTTTAAATACCTAGGATAACCATACAAAGCAATGGCCAGCGTACAAAAGAGGTGAAGAAGAGAGTGCAGGAAAGGCGGAATGGGTGGAGACAAGTGTCAGGGGTGATTTGTTACCGAAGGTCAGCAGCAAGAGTTTCACAAGACATTAGTGAGACCTGCTATGATGTATGGTTTGGAGATGTGGCACTAGCAAAAAGACAGGAGGCTGCAGGTGGCAGAGCTGAAGATTTTCAGTGGGAGTGACCAGGAGCGACAAGATTAGAAATGAGTACATCAGAAGAACGCTCAGGTTGAGCAGTTTAGAGACAAAGTTAGAGAGGCAATGTTGAGATGATTTGAACAGAGGGAGAGATATAGAGTGGATATACTGGACAAAGGAAGTTAAAAATAAAGCTGCCAGGAGGAAGAAAAAGTGGAAGACCACAGAGGAGGTTTATGAGAGAGGATATGGAGAGTGATTGTGGGACAGAAGAGGGTGCAAGAGACAGGATGATATGGAGGAAGATGATTCACGGTGGCAACCCCTAAATTGAATGGCCAAAATAAGAAGATGATCTAACAGATCAGGATGAAATGAAAGTAACAGCAGCAGATATTTTAAATGACTGCAGGGATATGCCTTCTAAACTCATAATATTATTATTTAGCTAATAACAGCAAATTTCAGTGGGACACATATATAAATAGTACTGGTCTGTGCACTGAAAAACAAAAAAAAACATGCAACAGAGTTTCTGTTTGTCTGTAAACAACAGGGATCTGTGTGCTGTAAAGGCAGGTCCCAAGTGAGCTGGCAGCATGGTACATTTTCAGTGGCAACTCACCGATGGGGCTGGTTTCCCTCCCTTTGCAGTGCAGACAAGAGTCAAATTCTGGGCTTGGTATCGACTGAAAGGGGCTGGAGTGTTTTCTGCCACCACTGATATGTTGTTTGGAGGTGCTGTGAAGGACAAGGGAAAAGATCTGTGAAACAGCATCCTAACACACTGGATGGACACAAAGTGAAACCTCAGAAATTCATAAACACTTACAAAACATCAGTTTTCACTTTCTCTGTGCATTGCAAGAGTTATGTCGTGATGAAATGTCATCTTAGGGTTATACATGTAGGTGGAAACTCTACTGGCAAAACTGACAGCAAAGTAAGAGCAAGAAAGGGAAAGCGGATAAAGAGAATTGCAATTCTGTCCAGATGTTTAAAAGTGACTAAAACAAATGTAGAGACCTGTTTTATCTATCTACTATATCTATTTTCAAAAGAAAGCAAAAACCTGCTGTGAGAATCTCCACTTTAAATGGAAACTGAATGGCAGGGACAATATGTTCAAAACTCCCCAGGGCTCATGCAAGTCGGATAAGGCTGATAAGGTAGAAAATCTCATACATATCATATCACTAACCCTCTATCTGAATCTCTCTAGGGATTCCAGCAAGTATGTCATGGTAGTGTAAAGGGAAAACATGTGAGCAAGACTTCACAGCACTTTAGAGGAGCACAGGGAGGGGAAGGGGGTAATGAATGGAAATCTCACACATTCCCCAGAAAATCAGCTGTTCAGCATGCAGTATTCTGGTCTTTTTTATGCCGGCTTAAATAGGAATGTACATACTTCACAGACCACTGTGTGATGGTTTAAATGAAATATTAACAGATACCTGGTGACAGTCATGGCTGCCTACACAAGGACTATCTGAATTTTGTTCAGGAATGCGGCGTATCACCGACACTTTTCACAACATTTTATTTTTTCTTTCATATAATTTGTGTAACTTGTGTTTTTATCTCCATGAGGCATTTCATGAAACATTGTGCACACATATTTACAAGTCAGCTGGCCAACAGCAGGATGCTTTAGTGATACATCAACAGGCCCGAGCTCTTATCGGAGTAAGAAACATTTTTGTAATGCCTCAAAAACTCTGTGAATGGAGAGAAGAATCTTTTTGAGACAGATAAGGCCGATAAGGCAAAAAGAAAGGTCACGCAGAGATCAGTGGCTTTTTCATGTGCCAGTTTTATGTGTAAATCTATCAAGCAGTTTTAAACAGACATGCCACAGCAATTAATTGATTAAAAGCAGGTGGGAGTTGGTGGGGGATTTAGCTGCTGGCTCGGGTGCCTCTGTGTTTCCACACCTCTTAATTGCTTATTGATGGAATTCATATGGTTGTAAATTAACCTTAGAACACTCCATTAGCTTACTGACAAGCCTGTCTCAACCTGGCATATGATAAGCTGTCAGAGGTGTCTGCTTCTGACCAGTCAAGCTCAAGTACTTGACACAGAAGCAGTGTATGTGAATGTCATCTAGTACAGTGAAGCTGCACTAATATGGACACCATATAATAAGATGATAATAAAAAAAAGCAATTCAGCTTTATAGGGCTACAATATTGATTGCTGCATTCTATAAAACAAAATTATATTCTATTTTGTAGAGTCCAGTAAATGTATTCTGGACACTCCTGGTACTTTTTTCCTGCAAAGTGCTTTAAATGTTGCTAAGCTGTGCAGTTAAAATATGAATTAGTTTTGCAATATGAAAATCTGTGAACACAAAGAGATCAAGAGAGTTTTTCCAGCAATCTGTAGAGAGCTTTAGCACAAACACACGTGTAATTTCGACAAAGTTAATCTCATGAAAACCAATCTAATTACAATAAAAATAATTACTGTTAAATTGGATGTTTCCATTTGTCTAATAAACACAGATAATCCCCTGAAAGTTATCTAAAGCAGCAGAAAAAAGATGCTTTCTTTAGTTAGAAAAAAATTACTAGTACAACTCTAAAAATGCAGAAATAAAATGATTCCTCACTCTGGTTCAGAGGTGCCTCCCATTGATCATGATACTCTATTATTTTCTGCCTTGTAGGTGTGAGGGCATCTAATAGAAGTCAAAGCCTAAGAAGAGCCTTAAGCCTTGGTGAAATATTTGATATGATTAATACCAAGACGTACTGTGCACAGCACAGTATTTTCAAACACAACAACCCTAAACAGGATTAAGATGGCTGAATGTAATGATTGCATCTAAGCCTTTCATACCTCATTTAATTGAAGTTGTCTCTTTGCTCACTTGTTAAAGGTTGAGCTGATTTTTCTTTTCTGTTTTTCCCTGTGATGGAGTTCTTTGTTTTACAGAGATGTGCATAGCACTTAAAAGAATATAGAAATATTTTTTTTAATATAATTTTACATTTTTAATATAAATAATTAAAAATGTGTCTCTTGACAAGGTTACTGCCAAATGCAACATTTGAGACTGATGTAGTGCTCATGCAAAACATGGAGAGAAAAATATTTGCACTGAAACTCAAAAAAAATTGTCAGAGTCAAGTGTGCTAAACAATACGTACTCTTGGGAAAAATGTCAAAAGAGGAAAAACTTGTAGAAAAAATAAGAGATATCAGTATGAAACTGTGACATTCTTCCAGAGTTTTCTTTAAAGAGTCAAACAATTCAAGTAGATATATAACAATTCCAAAACCCTCTTTATGAAATCTACACACATTGTATGGGCATAAAAATTTCTCCTCTATATACCTGTCAGTGCTTTAACATACTGGTTGTGGCAACAGCAGATGCCAAGATATACCGTTTCTGCCAACCTTTAAAAAAACAACAAAACAGTTGGAGGTTAGGGTGGTGGGTAAGGAAAGTCAAAACTTTGACAGGTAGGAGGTCAGGAGGTGTCCTGATTAGGAGATTTATACTTTTCACTTCTCCTAGCTTATTAGATTTAAACAACAAAAACTCGTTTTGTTTCTACTATCACAACACTGAAAAATAATGCTTACCCAGTGTGTTTAAATGTGACGCCTGGGGGCCCTTTACAAGCGTCCATACGTGATGAGTTAGGCGTAAGGCCCATTGCCCTAATGCAGCCTGGTGTGTCATGACACTTTGACATTTTATGTGGAATGCTAGCAGCTTTGATTAAACAGAAGTATATGATGCCTTGGGAATAAAAATTGTTTTCATGTTTTTGTTTTTATCTTCAAGAATGCATCATCTTTTCTTTACCAGTGCATTTTCTCCAGTCTCATGGGCTCATTTTATTTCTTCAATCATTACTGAAAGTGAAAACTTTTTGAAAACTTGCAATCACTGTTTTACGATGACAAAACCACGAGAGGCGAGACACCTTTGCCTAGTCTGCAAAATATATACTATATTAAATGCTGAATGTGTTTCATTGTATCATAAAATGTAGATCCCAAAGCATATGAAATGTGAGGTCTGCAGTCCCACAGCCTGTCGTCTTTGTTTCAAAAACTGCACTTGCACAGCACTGCATTAAAAGCAACATTTAATTCCTTTTGTCCCTGATAGTACTACTGCTAGTCACATCAATAACAATCTCTCCCGCTATTTACCACCTCCTTTTTGTTCTATATCCTCAAGCACCATTACTCTGCTTTCTTTACTAACAAAAAAGAAAAACAGAAATGGGAAAAAAAATTTGCAAATGGGGACTGGTGAATCTGCAAAACAGAAGAACATTTAATGCTCCATAGAGGCGGCCTTCCCTGCCTCATAATTAGGGGATTTAGAGCTCTGGAGACAGCTGGACTCACAAGACACACTCCCAACATCCCCCTGTACTAAGCACCCTGACCTCGAGTCCACATCTCTGGGGGTTTATTTATTGTGTGTGTGTGTGTGTGTGTGTGTGTGTGTGTGTTGTGTGTGGTCATAAGATGAGTGTTGCAAGAAATACTCTCCTGTGCAATCCACGGCTTTTACTTCTGTTCTTACTGATATTACTACATTAACTGGATCTGTACTTGTTCAAATGTTTCAAAGTAATCAAAGTGGGACTTTTGAATGAGTCCACCAAACTAAATGAATGCAATTTCACTTGGAAGCATTTCACCTCTCAGCATTAAAACTAAGAGGATTTACTTCATTCTTAATTCTTGTATGGCTTTTGTGTTTGCCCTTTTATAGACTAATGATCAATAAGGTGCACTACTCCCTAACACACCACATGCCGCAAGAGGCTCCCAACATCTGTACCTGCATTTATAGGTACACAGAGTATTGTGTATAGATGGACAGAGCAGTAAAATAAAAGATATCCAAAACAGAATAAATTCATATCTGAGTTTTAAAATGTTGAAGGTGGAATTAAATATGCAAGCAGAAAGAAAGACATGTTGCTCTCAAAGAACATCTAAATGTACTTTAGCAATATAGTACTTTTTCATAAGACTTTTACTACTGCTTTGCAGCAAAATTTCTGTTATTTTGATTTCAGTGAGATTTTTCTTTTTAAAGAGGTCGGGTCCAGCCTATAAAAACTGGGGAGATAGTTGACATATTTGGACAATCAAACATCTCTTTAAAACACTGCCTCTAAAAAATAAAATTATTATTTCTCAACAACACTACAAAATAATTTTTGGATTTTCATTATTTGAACAAAAATTTATATCATCATCTTCGGTGGAAAAGGTATGTGTGTATGGTCTGACTTTAAAGCTAACATTGCCTCTTTTAGCAGAAACAAATCAACAACAAAACAAAATGATTTTAGTTGCGTGATATCCTGAGGTTTTCTCGGATATAGAGCTGCTTCAGATCCTTTCACATAATTTTAAAGGGATTCAAATCCAGACTTGGGCAATCCCATAGCCATCTTTTATTTTCTACCTTTTTGAGTAATTTCTTGGTGGAATTGCTAGTATGTTTTAAAATCATTATCCTTTTGGAAGATCCACTTCAAGCTTCAACTTTTAGACAGCATAAATGACATTATCTTCAAGCACACTTTGATATGATATAGAGATCCCCAGTCTGTCACAGGCCGAATGTAGAGAGACTGACGACCAGGCACACTCACATTCACACCAGTTAACCAGTTAACCTCACCCCATTAATAAATGCGGGGACTTTACCCAGAGAGAACCCACACAAACACGTGAAGATTGGCAATATACCACCTAGCTTCTTCATTTTCCATCTCCTTACTGTATGTTCCTGGCACTAATATTTTCTCCTCATTGTCTTATACAACTCATTCAGTTACCAGCATTTGTTTCCATGTCACCCATGACAAAGCTATGTACATTTAGTATAATTTATTAACTATGAAAACATCATTCTTCAGAGTAAACCTGTACAGTACTTAGCTGCTCCTAAATGTAGTTTATAATAGGCCCCAAACACAAAAGCATAAGTGAGAGTTTAACTGGAAAAAGTGGAAACAGAATTACCCATGCCAGATTACTGCAAATTAAGCGACTGGAAACTCAGAATGTCAGTTTAATTGACTCTTTCACCTAGTATCCATCCCAGAGGAATCTGAAATAGTAGTTAATTGCTTCATCGCTGAGCATCTTCTATGATCTCAATTTCACTTTTTGGCTTGAGGATATGATTTTGGCACCCAAAAAATCAAAACAAATTCTACACTGCCAGCTCCTGGCATTGCACAAAACATACAGTATCCCCCTCTGGTGCCTTACTTTTACTCTAAGGGTAAGATTGTTCCTAACACAGATGTTTGTGGAAAAATATGCATGTGTAAAGATACATACTTACACACACATGCAAGTGAAACAGTCATTTTTACATGCGTGTGGGTGTAGTTGTGATCTCCTGTAAGTCAAACTGTTATATTTTCATTCTTTAACAGGTACACCTTACACATGCCAGACGGAGTTAAGCTGAATAAAACATAAAACTCTCTTAAAAGTGTTTGCATTCTTTATTTTGACAAGGCAAACAG
>VVHJ01029133.1:0-18461 GCA_015107715.1 Tylochromis polylepis
TAGTTGAATGTGCTGACAACAAAATCACACAAAAATGATCAATGGAAATCAAATGTAGCAACCCATGGAGGTCTGGATTTGGAGTCACACTCAAAATGAAAGTGGAAAAACACACTACAGGCTGATCCAACTTTGATGTAATGTCCTTAAAACAAGTCAAAATGAGGCTCAGTAGTGTGTGTGGCCTCCACGTGCCTGTATGACCTCCCTACAACACCTGGGCATGCTCCTGATGAGGTGGAGGATGGTCTCCTGAGGGATCTCCTCCCAGACCTGGACTAAAGCATCCGCCAACTCCTGGACAGTCTGTGGTGCAACGTGGCGGCATTGGTGGATGGAGCGAGACATGATGTCCCAGATGTGCTCAGGTGGATTCAGGTCTGGGGAACGGGCGGGTACCGATCAGACCTTAGCCATTTGGTTTTACGCCTGCAGTGTGTAACCTAAATAGTTACACAACTTTAATTCATTCAACTCCTCTCTCATAATCACCCACCCCCATTTTGACTTTTAATTACTGAAAGAAAAATAGCCTGAATGTTTTTTTTAAATAAATGAAATTTTATCTGGTGTCAGCTCCAATTGCTCCACTATGAGCTCTCATAATCGTTTAAATCAATTTAAAGCTGTCCCTCCATGAGTTATTAAATCTTCTCTACACACAGGTAGAAATTTCTAAAGGCAGATATCTTGTTCGGGAATGAACTCTTCACACATGAAGTGAACAATCTTTGCTTTCAGCTCTGTGATCCCATCATGTCCTCGCCGGTCTCTCTGACTTGAGACTGGAACCGAGGAAGCCTACACAGGCCAAGGATAATGACTTTTGTGCTATGAATAAATGACAGCAAGCTCTTTCTTCTACCTCCACTCTGGAGGATGTGAATCCTGTCACAGCTCTTGTCCTGGAGCACAGCCTGGGCTATAATGAGTGCTGGTCACTGGTGACAATGTTATCATCTGACTCCAAGGGAGGTGGCAGAGGAGTAAAAAACATCTAGGTCTGTGCCCACTGCTCCCTGCTCGCTTTCATCCTTACTAAAGGATAATTAGGCCCCAGAGGTGAAAGAATTACTAGGTATCTAAGGAGAAAGCAGGCACTGGCTGAAAACCTGAGGATATCAGTCTAGCTGTGGCCTCTTTTTGACCTTTTACCGGTTGTTGTTTGGAGTTGCACATCATCAGCTAATTTGTCCGTAAACGGGCGAGTCATGTATTTTTCACAAGTGGCATGCTTCTCTCTCATTATCTCTGTTCTTGCAAACTCTAATTAGCTTGCAATAGGTCAGCTCACCTCTGTGCTGTGAAACAATGCAGGGATACACTTCATTGGTTCTGCTTTCACACACCAGCACATCTAAAAAACACCAATTTGCTCAGGATTGTTTTTATAGCGGCATATGCCTTTTTATATAAGATGTTTACAAGTCCAAGCTTCACTGAATACACACAATCTGGCTTCCTGCTGGATTGTTTTTCAGAGTCCAGAATTACTGTTTTTAAGGGGGAAAAAAATGACTGACCAGTCATAAACAATATCTCCTCAGCCTTGCCTCTCTAACATTGTCTCCAAACTGCTCGACCTAAGCTGTCCCTGTGATGTACTCATTTCTAAAGTGCCATTTTTATATCCATGCTGACCCCTGTCTGCTGCTGAAAGCGCCAACAATGGGGACATGCACATCAGAAACTGAAGGTGGAATGGTCTGATCAATCACATTTTATTTTTCTTTTTTGACATGGCATGGATGATGTGTGTGCATCGCTTACCTGAGGAACACCCAGCACCAGGTTGCACTATGGGAAGAGTGCCAGTCGGTGGAGGCTGTTTGATGCTTTGGGCGATGTTCTTCTTGGAAACCGTGGGTCCGGCTGTCCATGTGGATGTTACTTTAACACATATTACCTACCTAAGCATTGTTCCAGACAATGTACACACCCTTCCATGGAAATGGCATTCCCTGATGGCTGTGGCCTTTTTCAGCAGGTTAACGCACCCGGCCACAAAGCAAAAATGGTTCAGGAACGATTTGAGGCACAACAATGAAATTGAGGTGTTGATTTGGCCTCTAAATTCGCCAGATCTCAATCCAGTCGAGCATCTGTAGCATATGTTGGACAAACACGCCTGAGGCCCCACCTCACAACTTACAGGACTTACAGGATCTGTTGCTAACATCTTGGTGCAGACACCAGAGCACAGCTTCAAAGGTCTAATGGAGTCCATGTCTTGATGGGTCAGGGCTGTTTTGGCAGCAAAAGGGGGACCAACACAACATTAGGCAGGTGGTCATAATGTTCTGCCCCATCGGTGTGCATTAGCAAATGCCAGTTGTTGGTTTTTAAATTTTTAACATACTGCCAAACCCTATCACATCCTTTCAAACTTGGTTGAATTTGTGATCTTCTAATCCACCGGAGAGACTACATCTCTTAATACATGCAGGGGTAAGTCACCTGTGCACACCTGGCAGAACCATTAAAGCCAGACCAGAGCAACATGCTCGCCGGTTTCCGTGTCTGTCCCACAGGTGTATTCCTGTCAGAATCAAACGGGGTTCACTTGAGTGGATAAGACACACCTTCTTATCCCTCTTGGCCTTCTTCACTGTTGAGAACCTCTTAATTGCATAAGGACTTCTTTATTGCAGCTAGACTGAAACACCAGCAACACTACAGCGACTCAGCTAGTGACATCCTAATGATATTTTAATGAAGTTTTGCGATTATGGGACACATGGGAACTTTAACCAAAGTGAAATTTAAATACCTGGCAGTTTTAATCAAAGGGGTCCAATCTTGTAAAGGTCATTCATTCCCACAGGATCCTGATACCCCATAGGGACATAGCCTTACGTGTTGCTCACAAAGGACAGGACCACACTCCTTGTTAAATCTTTTTCTTTTACTTCTGCCCACTGACAAGCAAGAGCAAAGGCAAATTAAATTAAAGTTCTTTCTCTCCTCTGTGGGGTATTTGTAAAGGCAGGAAGTACAGTTTCTTTTACTTTAATGAGTAATACTTGGATGGAGAGCCAAGAGCCGGATGATGAATGGTGCTATGTATGAGAAACACCACCTCATCGTGAGTGTGGGTTTGTGGAGGAAACATTATCGGCCTTCTATGACTCCTCCCTGTGACCCCATTACATTATGAAGCTATGGTTTGAAATGAATGAAGGAACAATCACCCCACACAAGATCAAAGATTCAGTTGTCTGTCACCAAAAAAGCGACTTCAGCTGATTTTGAAAGGATAATAACGATTGATAACAAGGTTAATGTAAAAAAAGAAAGAAGGGGGCAGAGAGGCTTACACGCTCTGTTATTCAAAAAAGTGCACCGTCCTTTAAAAGTGTAATTTTCACCCAAAGTGTTCAAGTATACTGGAAGATTTCTCACAGACTGCATCAGATCAGATTGAAACACGTACTGCAGGTGATGATTTAATATTGCAGCAGCTGTTATTGTCTTTCTTACACTTAACTTATAAATATCATTCAGTTATGCCTGGCTTGTGTCAAGATGATGGCTCCAAAACTCTAAAGCTGAAGTTACCCGAAGGCTTCCAATAAAATTTCATCCACAAATCTTACACTTTCCAAAAGTATTGAGTAAAGGCTCAATACGAGTTCAGGTGCAAAAAACTTCCATCTAACAGTAGGTTCACTTTAATTGCAATGTAAAGGTAATTTATTCAACAAATTAAATGTCTTATTTTCAAAAAATGTAACTGAAGTCACAAATTTGATTATCTTTTGCTGCAAACCTTCAACATTCTTGTGCGCTTTTTTCTTTCTGCAGAAACCTTTAGTGATTTTTGCAACCATAATAAGCAAAGAGATGGACTGGAAAATGTAACTGGACACAGTGCACGCAGAATTAACTGTGACACACCGAACAAAGTGATCAGCAATAATTACACAGTACAACCACTTACGATGACGCCAAAATGACAGCGCACTTCATAGCTAAACAATAACAGAAGACTAAAGAGAAGAGGTTCCACAATAACTAGACCATACACTGTGGTCAAAATCAATAAGGACACATATTCAAATCATATAAAAAACATTTTTATGTTTCAAAATAATTCAATTAAAAATATAACCAGAAATAAATAACTGGAAAGTGGGTACTATCTTCTTCCTTTGGACAGGGCTTCGTTCCTGTAGGGGTTAATACAGCGATTTCTAAACCCTCTGCACTACATCCATGAATCTTCTTTGAGGTCTTCCTCTTTTCCTCCTGCCTGGCAGCTTCATGTTCACCATTCTTTGTCCAGTATGTCTGCTATCCCTCTGCTGCACATGTCCAAACCATCTCAGCCTCGCCTCTAACTTTATCTCCAGACTGACCTGAGCTGTCCCTCTGATGTATTCATTTCTAATCTTGTCCATTTTGGTTTCTCCCAACGAAACTCTTAACGTCTTCAGCTCAGCCTCCTGTCTTTTTGTTAGCACCACATCATAGCAGCTCTCATTAGCATCTTGTAAACCTTCCCTTTCACTCTTGCTCCTATCCTTCTGCCACAAATCACCCTTGACACTCGACTCCACCCGCTCAAACCTGCCTGGGTAGATGACCACAGGTGTTTAAATTCATCTGCCTGTCTTGACACAGTGATGATGTCTAATCCAAGAGACTTCTACAGTCTCAGCTGACTGCAGCTTTTCCGAACCTCATAAAGTATGTTTGCATAATGACCAGAATTTGCATCATTTCCTAGCAATGAGCCTCTGGTCAGTGATGGTCATTCCCTTTTCACGTGAAACTCACGCTCCTTCACTACCTCTGTTCCTTGCAGCTCCACTTTGCCACCTGTGTCCCTTTATTCACAAACATGTATTCTAACGTTCACTCCTCTTCTATCCCGAGTATACCTTCACCTCTCTATGCTCTCTAACACCTACTCTCCCTGCAGATCACAGTGTCATCTACATACTCTGTCAGCCTGTCCATCGCCATCATAAGCAAGAAAGGACTCTGCAAGATCCCTGATGTATCCCACCCCCACCTTGAACCCATCTGTCACTCCTACCACACACCTGACCACAGTCTCTGTATATTCTGATGTCCTGCACCACCCTCACATGCTTCTTTGCCTCTCCTAACTTCCTCAAGCAGTGCCACAGTTCACTCTTGGCAACCGATTATATGATTTCTGATCCACAAAAGCACAGAGAGGCTCCTTCTGACCTTCTCTGTGCTTCCCCATCAACAATCTCAAAGCAGACACTGGCTGATCCACTTTATGCCTCTCTAGTTACTGTGGTGAAGAGTAAAGTATGAAACTGTGTAAAGATACAAAGTTGTTCATGAAGTTGGCAAACCTTATGAAGACAAACTGATAACTGGGACCTTGACCTGTTTGGATGTCACATGATCTGATTTGTGTCTTCTGATTGGTGGTGCTGATGACAGCGTACAGTCTGCTGACATTGGGAAGTGAAGAGGCTCAGCGTGGGATTTAGCCAGGTTTCAAACAAGAAGCAGGTGATTATGGTATACGACGCGCTGAGAGCTTTCACTTGCTAGCATTGCCTCATTTTTTACTGAGGTGGCATTTAATTCAGTTCAATTCAATTCAATTTTATTTATATAGCGCCAAATCACAACAACAGTCGCCTCAAGGCGCTTTATAATGTACAGTAGATCGTACAATAATAGATACAGAGAAAACCCAACAATCATATGACCCCCTATGAGCAAGCACTTTCGTGACAGTGGGAAGGAAAAACTCCCTTTTAACAGGAAGAAACCTCCGGCAGAACCAGGCTCAGGGAGGGGCGGCCATCTGCTGCGACCGGTTGGGGTGAGAGAAGGAAAACAGGATAAAGACATGCTGTGGAAGAGGCTTTTGGATCTGAACTCTTCATATATTTTGCTGCATTTATGATTCAACACATTATTGTCACATAAAATCAGAAAAAAGGGTCAAAACTGTAAAAATGCTAGATGATTCACTTGTTTTGAACACCACGTATCAACAATCCTCTCACAGGATTAAAAATAAATAAATCAAGAGAATCAGACTCCATTTTATCCACTATTGTCTTTAAAAGGTGAAACACTATAGAGAAAAATGTGCACAGCCAATTCTGAAATTTTGTTTCAGAGCAGCAAGAAAATTTAATTTAGCTTTACTTAATCGGATTGGCATTTATGCTTATTAGTGCACATTTGACATAATTTATTATTTGCATATTTAAAAAATTTAAACGCTGCAACAGAAGAAAGTAACTGTCAAAGTAATCAGTGGCGTATTTTCATGGCGACTCTAACTTGTTTTCATAACCCTAATAACGTGTTATAGCTCTTGTTAAATCAATGTCAGTGAATATTGGCATTTTCATACAATTTATACTATTTTATTTAAATGTTTGTATTCTTTTCCTAATTTGTTTATCTTCTTAAAATAAGAGCTATTTCAGGCTCTTGCGTGCCGCTGAACAAGCACAGTTCCCACACTTGGGTCTAATTTTCTCACACAATGCATGTAATGATCTCATTAATCTGGTCCTTACCTTCACATTCTTCGTTTTGAATTCATGTCCTTCGCGTTACCGCCTAGAAGTATCTACTAGACGACAACGACACAGAATCAGTGTAGAAAAACTGAATAATGCATGTTCTTCCTTTTTTTTTTTGTGTAATTGCAGAGAGTATAAAACTGTCGTCAGTTCAATATTACAGTGGACAAAATGGGAAATTATGCACAGGGAAATGTAATTACAAACACATATTCTGTTGAAGGAGACTTTAAAGCTTCTTTCAAATCAAAAGCATCGCAGCACATGTGTGAATATAAAGTGTTGTGGGGAGATAGTACTTAAGGAACTCTTACAGGCTATACTGTGGTACCATGTACGAACCAACGGACATATAAGAGCACATTCCTATCAGCCAGCTGTCTCATTTGTTTCCACTCCGCTCCCCAAGAGGAAATCCCGAGGGAGTGAGCACAGTGACTTAATGGCATTTTCTTCAGATACAGTCTCATATGTGGTGCATTGAATTTTCATGCAATTATGATGAAATGTGATACATTTGTCCCAATGTAACAGACTAGCTTCACCATGTGTAGTGGATATAATCCCTAAATCCTCTTAATGTTTTTCCTTTGACAAGAGAGATTAACAAGGAGGTCCAAACCACCGGTAACACCTTCCTGCAGTAAAAATCTCATAAATGAACTTATTAGATGCTGCTAGTGAGACTGAGATGCTGGGGATTTTGTTGCTATCAATATCCAGCCTTGTTATAGATTATCTCTTGGTGCCAGAAGCTTTATTTCAGCCTAGAGTGTTGCTAACACTGGCATTTAGTTTAGTTGATCTTAATGACTTATTGTGAAGTGTTAGCTTGATGTTGATGTCTGTGTAAAGTATCTCCATGAAATATGGTTTTACTTTAATGAAACTTGGTGCTGATATTAATGTTCCCTGACTGAAATAACAAACTAACGATCCCCTCATTATTCATCTAGCACAGTGGCTCTCTAACTTTTTTTTTTTTTCTACTTTGGATATTTTCTTTTAACAAAAGCGAGCCAAGTTGAATTTGTGTTTGCGGGATAGGAGCAACAAACTGTGCATTTGCCCAACAAGACATATTTAACCTAGGCTCTGTGGCCCACTACCAGTTTGAGAACCACGCATACAGTGTCACCATTAGGCCAAAATTTCAATTTCTAAACACTTGATTTATATGAAATACTTAAGTCTCAGTTATTTGATAATTGGAAATAAGTCTAACACAAGAAAACTGGTATAACGTGGTAAACATTAGCGACTGCTAACGAACACTTTTCAAGTGGTATTGGGCTATATCCAGTTACTGTCAGTAACAATTCCAAGAGGATTCACTGGAATATCAAACAAATTCATCCAATATGTTTTTTCAAAAGTGCTTTAATTATTTATTGAACAATAACATATCTGAAGCATTGTTTGATCAACAAAGTCACATCTTCGATATAATTCTACACAGGATAAACATCCTACATCTTCGTATAAGAGGCAGTACCACGAAGAGAGTATTTCCCCCTTTCCAGGTTTCTTAGTTTTTCGGGAATATTTGCCACATTTAAATGTTTCAGATCATCAAACAGATTTTATTATTATACAAAGATAACCTAAATGATGATTTCATTTATTAAGGGGGGGAAAAAAAATATCCAAACTATCCAAACCCTGTGTGAAAATGTATCTGTAATGACTGGCAATGAGCCTTTGACATGACTGGAGGAATTTTGGCCTTTTTCTTACCCTCCATCCTTTAGATGGGAAGATTCTCATTGGCTAAATTTTATATGTTCATATCTTCAGTCTGCATTTTGCAGTATTTTCCATATTTGAAGTCCACATGAGACTTAAAGTGTTGTAGAATAAATATTCCTTTAATGCTTATGAAAAGAAAAAAGAAATTGGTCCCTACTGGCCAGTTTCACCTGATCTCTGTGTCATCTTTATTTTGTTGTGTACATGTTACTCACTGCTGTTGGCACTTAATTGTAATTGCTTGTGCTAACATGGCTGTAGACTCTAGTTTTGTTTGCATGCAGTTCTTCTATGTATCACTTCTGTCCCATGGGTCATGGCGTATTTTGAATGAGGATTGTTGTGGCTGGTATTGAATTCCAGTTAAATATGTTGGATTAGGAAGTCAGAGGAAATGTAAGAATGCCTAACAGCTCAAACTTACACTTTCTCAAAAGCTTCTTAGAGATGTTGAGTGTGAAGGAAGGTTATTATTATTTTTTTTTTTTCATTCTTGGTCTTTGCTAAAGTTTGTGCTGCATCCAAAAGAACTCAACAAAGACATTTATCCGGCGTGCATATTTAACAATGTAGATAAACGCTTAGCAGTTGTTCATGCAAAGTTACAGAGAACTATTATTCCGCCTTGGCAACCTATCTTTATGCCAAGGCAGCAATTACAGCATGATAAAGAGCATAGCATATAGAAAAGGTGCATTTGCAATTATACTTTTCTACTTTGCTCAACATGCACTGATCTGTGAGGTGACAAAGCTCAGTAATCACACATCACAGAGATTTTCACATTCACAGCCTCTGAAGCAGAACAACACTGGTAATGCTGCCATGAGAAGCACTGAGGTGATAAGGTGACAAGAAAAATACAGGCTGGTGTGAAGCAGCTGTGACCTTTAGCTATGAAAAGCAATGCACCTGTATGAGCTGAATCTGTAATTTAGCATTCAGCTCAGTGTGGGGAGATTATAAACAAGTGAGTGCGGTGGCATCTTGGCTCCAAAATGAAAATCTAATTGACAATTCTCATCTGTTTCGTTGCACCTGTAAACAACAAGAATAGAAACAAGAACTGATAATTATTCTTTTGTATCACCGGAGTTAGAGTGAGTTATGCTGAAATCATCCACTAAACTCTTGTCAGTAAAGAAGACAAAGAGATTGTCAAGACACAGTGATGGTTTCACCATTTATCTATTTTCACATGCTCCATTGCAAACTATAAAATGAGGCCAAACTAATTGCATTAAAATAAAAATAAAAAATAAACGAATATGGGTTGTATCAATTATATTCGACTGTAAGTTTGACAGAACGTGATTTATGTCATGGGACTGGGTCTGGGACCCAGTGTTTTGTGTTTTTTGATTAAGTTATATTCTTGGATTTGTTATTTTACATGGTTTTGATTCTCATTGTTGTTTTCTGCTTATGTTATTTATAGTTCCTGGTCTTTAGGTTTCTGTCTCTGTGCCTCCTCTGTGTTCCTTGTGTCACATCTAGTCAAGTTATGTTTTCATGTCTGTGCTTCACCTCGTTTCAGTGTCAAGTCCGTGTCTCTGTGCCTGTCTCGCGTTTCCTGTTTTACTTTGACGGTCTCATGTCCTACGTTAGTGTTTTCAGTTTTGCTTCCTCCTACTCTTGTTGTTGATTACTCCCAGCTGTGCTCTCCTCCTGTGTCTCATTCCCTCATTATCCCTCTGTGTTTTTAAGCCCTTTGTCTTTTTCTGTTGCTGGATCATCTGCTTAACATCCACTGCTAACCTTCCATGTCTCAGGTATTCATATATTTCCTAGTATTCCTGGTTTTCTTGTATTTAGTTTTCCCAGTTTAGGTTTTTGTGATTAGTTTCTCATTTATCTGGTTTTTCGTGTTTGGTTCATGTTCTGTTTTTCGGCCTCAATAAAAGGCACGCCTTTTGTTGCAATCCAGTTCTGTTTCCACGTTTCGTTCATTTGCATTTGGGTCCACTACTTTCCACTCCACATGGTCTGCCTGTGCAGACCTTGACAATCTATACACAGTCCCAGTGCTGTAAATATTGTGACATTTGTCGTACTGTAGATATATTGTCAGTTTGTGCAGCCTGTAATCGCATAATTTCCTCAGGGATTAATAAAGTAATCTGACTCACCCACTCACTGGAGTCTGTCTTAGTGCTGGAGTCAAAAAGAGTCTTCATTTCAAGTTTCTGTCACACTTTCACAGTCTCACAACTGCTTAGCGAGTAGTTGGTGAGTGTTTGAAGAAAAGCAACCATAGCGATTTCTGAGTGACCAAAGCAGTTAAAGGGTTTCAGTGCACCACCATGTATAGTTTCACTGAAAATCAGTCAGTAACCTGCATCCACTCGCCAACTCATGGGGGATAAACATTTTTCACTAGTGGGGGGGCGTCACTGACCAGTCTTTAGTCCTGCATGATTTAGCGATCAGCTTCACATCAGCTGCCAATAACCCCCTGCAACCAGCAAATCCAGCCTTTAAGTTTTCCATTGTGACCAGTGGTTGCCATACAGTTGCCAGCCTGTCTCTAGACCTGTGTGACTGGAGCCTGAATGGGAAAACATGGTTCTGTGGTAGTCCTGCAGACTGTTCCGCAGACCGTCGTTGGTCTTTGATGGTTTTTGTGCTTCTCCTGTTTATGGTGAACGCGACTGTCTGTCTGTTCGGGCCCACTTTTTAACCAATTCAATTCAGTTTTATTTATGCAGTGCCAAATCACAACAACAGTCGCCTCAAGATGCTTTATATTGTAAGGTATACAATAATACATTCAAAGAAAAACCCAACAATCATATGACCCCTTATGAGCAAGCGCTTTGGCAACAGCGGGAAGGAAAAACTCCCTTTTAACAGGAAGAAACCTCCGGCAGAACCAGGCTCAGGGAGGGGCGGCCATCCGCCTTGAGCTATGTGCTTTTTGTTTTATCAAGGACTGCACACAAGCATGTTGGTGCAGGTTGTCAAACCCACTGTGTGGATGAATACTAATGGAAACAGACACATTTGCTGTACCATAAATTTGCTATAAAATATGCCAGTAATCCATTGCATACTACTGAGTCAACTCTAAACATGGTGTAGTACTAGTGAAGTCAGTTTTTTGTTTTTTTAAAGCACAAAAATATTTTCTCTCACCCATCTCAGTATTTTTGTCTGTGTTTCCCAGCTGTGGCGTTTTGTACTGCCCACACTATCAGATTTAAAGGCCATCTCTGTGAAGGGAACCAAAAGTACCAACAGCAGTGAGGACTACAGTGACAGTAAATGTATTGCAAAATCCAAAACTATTGTTCATCACCACCAACAGCTATTTAACTCATCAAGCAGCAGTAGGTGAAATACTTTCTGCAGCAGACAATATGGCTTGATGAATGAGTCAGCAGCTTGTGAGCTGACAAAGCACCCTGTAATAAGAGCTGTAATCAAGTTCAAAGTAACTTTGCAGTGCATTTGGCTCGTTGTTCTGACTCCCAGAAGGGAACAAGGGTGCCTAGTCTGATCCATCTGTCCCTGCATCAGGTCATCCAAAAAATCTGAGAGAAAGATGGGGGATGAGCTGACAGGAAAGGGGGAATGAGAGCCTTTGCTGGCTGCCAACTTGGCTAAACACAGCAGCACTGCAGTGAAACACATCTGTGTATCCATGTGGTCATTTCTTCGACTTCACTGACAAGGCATCAGGAACGTAACCATTAATATTCAGGGTTCACTCTTCTATTCTCGTCGAGTTCTTGCTAAAAAACAGAACCTGATTTTGTTGGACTACATCAAGGATTAGCAAAGCATTGAATATTAAATATAGATGAGATGATTAATGCATATGGTTGCTGTTTCTGAGCAAGGGCTCCATTAATTAACCCTCACCACCGTCAGCAAGTGTATTGGCTGCTGGTGGGTGTGGAGTTGCAGATGGCAGGGGAGCCTTCGGGAATCCGATGTGGGCTATTTGGAGCTGCTGTGTTGGCGAGGTTTCACTCCCACTTAGTTCCCAGGTCTGCATGAGAGCTGTAAATTTTCACAGGAAACCAGTAAAAGGGTGCTGATAATACTGCAAGAGCAGGAAAGGCTTGAAAAGTTTCTATGGAAACTAGAAGACATTTCTCAGCTGTGTATTAAGGATTCATGTAGCTGCTCTAGAGAGCGTTAAAGCCGAAGCTGAGACTCTCCAAAGGTCAGCGTGGCTTTGAACTTCAGTGTTCTTCAGGGAATCGATCTGCTCGGTGGACACACTCGTGTGACCTTATCAGAACCAGTTTTACAGTTGCTCCTTAAGTGACCAGCTGCCCCAGACACCAGTTTAAAAACTATGTCAGACCCTCAATAGATGGTGAGTAGCTTGAAAACAGCATTCATATATACTTTTTTTTTCTCTGCACCCTCTTTGCCTTTTGAAGAAATCTCCACAACAAACAGCTCTGCGTTCTTTGATGCTTTGAGATTTTTAAGTCCGGAGAGCAGAAACTGAGAAAATATATTGTGCTTCAAGTGAGAGCAATTGTTCCCATGGTCAGAAATTCCCACATGTGTCTGTGGATTGCTTTGAGCTATAAGAAAAAGGTTTCCACTGGTTTCAAGGCTTATTAAACTTCAGTGCTTGTCTCAGTTGAGCCAAGACTTAAAATATAGGTTTTTGCACTTCTTTTGCTCTCACTGCTTTATATCTGGGGCCAAAAGCATGCAATAGTAATTGATTTAAAAAACTGCTAATGAGTTTTTTTATGGATTACAAATTTACAGGAAATCTGATGTGCATTGCTACAGTGATTCTTGAAAAGTTGTGCATTGTACTGAAAGCTTATGAGTATACCATGGAGCCACCGATCTTTGGCATCCTTGGAGCTGGTCAGCAGGTCAGTGCTGCATAACACCATTAATGACTCATCCATGCCACGTGTGCTCAGGAGTCCATAAGGGATGTTGTGTCATGAACTTTGGCCTGCTTTAACAATGTTCACTGTTAGATGGGTACATGCCCCGGTGCTGCCGTTTGTACAGACTCTTGTACCATCTGCCTCCATGTAACCTGGTCAAAGGACTCAGTTTAAACAGGCTTTGGTAAGTGGAATTGTTTTATGGGAACACATAAGGGAACTAATAACAAACCTAAAGTCTTCCAAAGCTAAACAAAGAACTAAAAGCACAGATAAAAACTCCCAAGCACAAGGAAATACAAAGTAAGAATATTAACAGAAAACTATCAATAATATAGAGCTCGAACATAGATCGCTTCTCAAAACCAAAAGAAATCCTTAATCCACAAAAAAAAGACGCAGGGACCATGACACCAGCCACTCTTTTCCTTAGTGTGGCCGTAGCATAAGCTGACACAGTGTTTCCAAGTCCGAACGTTTCGGGATGATGGGGATATTTTCTGCTTGTATCAAATCATTCATGGAAGCTGGCAGCTCGGTCAGTAGATGTTGAGACTTTTCATTAAAACCACAGAAATCGGTGAATCACTGAAGTGATTAGAACTCAGGGCGCCATAAACAGCTCAGAGATTATGCATGGATAACTAAATCTATTCAGTAGCTCTTACAGCACATCTGTCTGGACCAGAATAACAGGTTAACAACTGCTTCAAATTCTCAGTGTCCTTTCTGTTGTAAATTAGTAATATAGAAGCATAATTAATTGGCGATTGCCTTTTTTAGTGCAATCATGCTGTAGACTTTAATATGTGTTTAACATGCTGCACTCATGACTGAAAATAGCTTTTTTCCCCCACACATCGAGCACAGTATTTATTCTTGGATTATCTTTAGTGGGTCTTGACCCTGAGACTGTCAGTGGACAGTTTACACCCCTGGTGTTTTGTTCCCCGTCTTCTGTCGGAAGCTGTCATCAGCGCAACTGTGCAAAGAGCAGTGATTCGCAAGCTGGGCGGTCTAAAAAAATGAAGGGAAACATCTCCTGGCAATGTGTTGCTGGGCAGAATGCAATTAGAGACAAGGATGCTAAACATAATTGCGTGTGACACATGTTAATGGCCTTTCATTTAGACAATTTTGGATCTACAGTCTACAGCTGGACACGCAAGCAGAAATCAGACTGGATGCTCTTGGAAAACAACAAGTCATTATGTCACTGCGTGAGCGTCGGCTGCCAAACGTGTGTGAAGTCGCAGCCAAAGGAGCCCACGGCCTGATTGCTCCTTTGCAAATATATGAGTTAGACTGCTATCTGTGCACCTCTGTCTCTGTCAAGGCTTAGAAAACGGCATTATTTTAAAATGTAAAAGGGAGCAATCTCTATGAATTGCAGGCATTCTTTGCTGTAGTAGAGGTGTGATGAACGGGGAATGACTTTTACACAATAGGCTGCAAGGAGATTTCGTGAGTTGAAAATTACACCAATTTATTTCAGTGCAGAAAAGCAGAGCAGCAAACAGAAAGTCAGCTTAGATCCTTTCAAAGGGCATGTGAACCTTTTCACAGGTACAAAAAAAAAGCTGAGCAAGCAAAACAACAAAAGATGTGCAGCATGTGAAGCACAAATACATCACGAATTCTACACCGTGCTCCTCTCTTACAACACTTTGGAGGAACTGAAACTCCTGGAGAGAGCATAGAGCTGAAAAGGTGCCATCCGCTTTAAGATTCCTGCCATAGCAGTGATTCATCTCCATTCACGCTGTGCTGGAGAATTACGTCTGACTCCGTGAGGTTCCCTGCATGGAAAACAACAATAAAGGCAGTCAGCTCTCGCCACTGACTCTGTCCACACAGGGAACACTGATCTCTATACGGAGATTTCACACGTTCTTATCTCCTGGATGTCATAGATGTTAGGCTTGTCGCTCCAGCAGAGTAGATCTCATTTAAGTCACACCGATGGCTTTTAATTCAGCATAAAGCCGATTTGAAGAGTTAGAATAAGACCTCAGTGCATCTCTAAAGGCTGTGAGTGAACACAGAGATATAAGAGCAGTTGCATAAGATTAAAAAAAATAAGGCTATTCAACACAAAAATACTAATAATACTGGTTCTTCATCTTATTGACTGACTTTTATAAGATGCGTGCCGACATATACGCTCTCATTCTAAGCATGTATCCGTCCATATTGTTACAGGCTGATTATAGTGAGACTTTTACTGCTGATTACTGCTGCAGTTAACATCTTGAATTTTTCTTTTACTTGGTCAAAGCATATTTTTCATATATCATTTATTAATTTTTTTTATTTATATTTCTCTCAATCCACCCAGATTCCTCTCTCCCTCGCATGTTTGATACAAACCAGTGAATAACATAAATGTCCATACATCATGATATTTTCAGCTGCAGCTGATAGTCACATAAACATGCAACATGTGATTCAGTGGCTTGTTTTTTATTCCCCGGGCGTTTGTGCTTCCAAATTAAGCACAAGTGGTGCTGTGACGCAGATCGTGATGAGTGAGGTCTGTTGCTCCCATTGATTAGAATTTTGCACCGTCAGACAAGCTAATAGCAGCACTTTAATGTTGAGGCTAAACAGGACCCCTCTACTCGGGTGCCAGGGTGACAGGATGCCTGTATAGGGCACCTTGGTGTCACATACAGACTCATAGGGTTACCGTACCTTTATGTTTCTTAAAAAAAAAAGCCATTGATTTAGATAGATAGGTTAAAAAATACGAAGCTCCTAAACAGGACGTGACACAGAAATTGTTTCCAAGACAAACAGCTGATGTCTGACTATGCCTAAAGCCTCCATTGCTCCACCTCTTCATTATCAAATTAATAGCACATTATGATGATTTATATGTGTCTGTAGTGAATATATTCAACACGGTGTTTTAAAGTCCTCGAGTATAATTTAGTGTATTGTCTCCCTAGGTGTACCACTGCCTCTGTCACCAAGTGTGGAGTGCTTGGTGTAATCACAAGTGGCCGCGTTTGTCCCGGAAATGATGCCAACTCTGTGTTGTTATTGGAAGTTCACAATTCACAGAGCTCTCTCGATCGAGCGAACGCCATTCTGAGGTTTATACAGGCTGGCATTCGGTTTCTATCAGCTGACAGCTGAGAATTCAGGTGTTCCATCATCGAAGCTATACCTGCCTTGCAAAGCAAGAACATCATCCTCTTCCTGCTTAGGTGCACGACTTATCGTGGCAGACATGCAGCAGTTTTGAGAAGAAGGTGATCGAGCTAAAAGCGGCAGTGTTGTCGTCCTAGTGAGTGTTCTATTAGACTGTGGAATCCATATTTTCTTCATTAAAAATGAAAGTGAATAAAACTTTAATCTGTAGCAATCGCTCAGTCTCCAGGAGAGATGCTTTACAGAACAGAGACATCGCCACCTTCCTAATCCATTTAAATCACTTGTTTGGATTTCTACAATTTCACCACTTCACTAAAGTTATTACCATAAACTAGATAAAAGCTTTTTTCCCCCCTTATTTTCTTTCGTGGTCCTATTTACTGCACCACGCGGGACTGGTATAAACAGACAAACAATAAAGAAAGATCATTTAAAAATGATTGCTTAAAGATTTTTAGATGCTGGCTTGTTTCTCTGAAGAATTGCTGAAGAATATGCAAAAAGAAATTTTCTTACCCTTAGAGCTATAAAAATCTAAAATGGAAAAAACACAACTCTTATTATATAAGTATATTTAATCTCTGAGGAGTCCAAAATAGCAGGATAATTAACCAGAAACCGCATTTCTAATATTGTTAGAAAGTTATACAAGTTATGTTTGAAGTTCACTTTTACATAAAAGTTTTGGGGCTGATTACATCTTAGAGAATATTTCAGAATGTGTGTGTAGGAATTAAGAAGCTTTATGGGGAGACGGTGAGTCTCGTCACCGTTAACTTTGAGCATCAGAAATATTCATTCCATGACAAATATCTGTCCTCTAACATGCCCTTCACCACACCTTCATCTGCTGATCAGTGCTTAATTGAATATAATGAGCTTTGGGCACTGGCCCCATAGTGCTAATGTGCTGTCATAATCGAGTTCTCACCACTAGTGCCGTGTTTATGAGTGGGGGACGGAGGCCAAATTAGTTTTTCTCTGCACAAGGACAAAAAAAAAAGAGCAATTCTGAATGCTGCATCTCACAGTGTCTTAGATAACACAGCGTAACAGCTGCTGTTTCCTGTCGCACCTGTGAGAAAAGTCCTTTCTAGAGTTTTGTACCACACTTTTAAAACCAGAGCTCTGTGAAGCACAGGCATGAAATATTCACATGAACCTGCACTTGAGGTTCAGGTAAAGAGATCTGAGTTTTTTCTTGGAACAAAAATGTCTTGTTTCTGCACTACCAGCTCAGTTTTATACCAGTGAAAATTATGCAATGAGTTCTTAGAAACTTATTTAAAGTCATGCAGTAATAAAAAGAGCACAGATTGAAAACATTTCAAAGAATTATGCAAAGTAATTAGAAGAACCCTTGAGGATTTGATTATAATACAGGTAAACTTATTTATAAAGGTGTTACGAACCTGTCTAGGGGTACAGGTCGGACACCCGCTCCCCTCCCAGAACCCAAGCAATCACACAAATCACTCCATGGCAATGTGATTTATTTACAAGGAGTTAGATGGCATAACAACGGGAGTGTAAACACATCGGGGTGAGCCTAGGCCAAAACAATAAACAAAACGGGAGCTAACTCAATTCATCTACTTACCTCAATCAAAACAAAACCCCAAAAGAACAACACAGTCTTACCTCCCTAATCTAAACAAAACTGGAGAAAACAACCAATCAAAAGGAAATGGCAGCTCACCCCTACCCGCTCCGCTTATCACTGTCACTGGTGTCGGTAGCCGGCAGCCGCCGCTGGTGTTGCGCTTGGATGCTGGGAGAAGTGCGAGGACCCTCCCGTTCATCACACGCTCCTGCTCCTTAATTCTGCGGGTCTTCTGGCAGGAACCAATCTCTCCGTAGCTGGAAATCCGTCCACCAATCACCGTTGGGCCCCTGCACAGCTGAATCAGCATAGATTAACCACACTACGCCAACCCATACGACCCTGGGTCGTAACAAAGGTATCAAAGTCCATGGGTTTGTCTCTCTCAAGATAAAAATGTTAGAAACATGGTTTCTAACCAGATATTTGCCCAGGATGGCATTCCCTTGCTCTCTGGTAACACTGTGATGAATTTTGGGATCATTTTTGACCAGGATATGTCCTTCAGTGTTCATATTAAACAAATATGTCTGTCTTCTGTCATTT
>VVHJ01029149.1:5868-24642 GCA_015107715.1 Tylochromis polylepis
AATTTTGAACCCCCCCCCCCCCCCCAAAAAAAATAATAAAACACCTTTACAAATTAAAAAGCCTCGTTTCGCCTGTCCTCTAATGAAAACGCTTCTCCTGTGTCTGCGTGCGTCTGTTCTTTGCGTCTTCTCGGGCCGCTGCCGCTGGGCTGCCAGTCTTGAACGTCCGCATTATCATGTTGGTTTGGTGGGTGAGCTGGTTGGCGCTGACAAACACATTTACCGCTCTGGAAACAACCGGAACAGAAAGACAAGGACACACGTGTCACTCACACAGGGAAAAAAACGAAAAGCGTGGCACAATATCAGGATTGATCCGGGGAACACTTTGATCTGGCTGGAATGGAGAATGTCAGGCTTCAGAGAACACAAGCCAGGATGGATCCACAGGAAGTGGGTCAAGGGAATTATTCAGCATTGGTGGATTTGATGGTAGTGGGCCTGTGATCAAACAACCACCATTTACATGGGTGACAGTGGGTGTGTGCGTGAGCATCTATACAAGCAGGCAAGCAGGCAAGCAGGCAGGCAGGCAGCCAGGCGTGGGTGTGTGTGTACGACTAGTGAATGCGTTGGTGGCTATGTGTGCGGACATGAATGAGAAAAGGTTGAAGATGTGAAGGAGAAAAAAAGAAAAGGAGGTTTAAAAAAAAAGAAATACACTAGAAACAGTGTCTTACTTTCCATCTTTGAAGTAGGTTTTGAGAGTGTCACTGAAGCTCTTGGAGTATTTCACAAACTCTTTCTTCTGCTGTTCCACTACCTAACCAATAAATACAGACAGCCTTTCAAGCTCCACTTATTTCACAGCAACTGTGTTTGTGCGCACAGGCACTTTTTTTTTTTTTAACTTACTAATGTATCCACTTACCCGTCTGTTCTGATGTTGGTATTTCCTTAAGACAGTATTAACTGTGTTTAGCAGCTCCTTGATGGCACTGGCAACATCTCTGCGGATGACACGCACAAGTGAGTGCATGTTAGAAGGAAAAAAAAAAAAGCATATATATCTTCAAATCTGTCTGTTTTTATCAGGCGCTGATACCCTGAAACTACAGTCCTTTGATCCAGCTCGTTGTCTCCCCTTTCTTCCCCGTTCTCACAAACACGCTCTCACCTTCAACTCTCTTTCTCTCTCTCTCTCCCCCCTCGCCTGCACTTGAAATCTGCCGTTTCATAACTTTAATTTCTTAGCACTTCCTTTGAATTGATTTTATTTTTAAGCCCTCTGCTGGGTAAGTAACTTAAGCACTGACTCACTAAGAGTATTGAATTCCATCAAAATAATGGCAAAGTGGGCCAGGAAGATGAAACATCTCTCACTTTCTTTCTATAGCGGGCGTGCAGCGCGGCGGACAGGGACGTTAATAGTTTCGCCTTCACTGCTGCGCACGCTGCTCAACCTCTGAGAGGAATCTTACGGCAGGGATTGGGGGGGATAAAATACCAGCGTCACCATTGCTGGTAAGTAGATGAATTACGTATTTACATTCTGAATGTAGGTCTTGTGATGAAACCTTAGAAACAAAGACATGTTGGAATAATAGAAATGAGAGCTATGTAATGGCTGGAAGCATCTTAATGTATATAATTAAATATTAATTGGAGAATGGTTATTAAAAGCCGACTCTTTCACTTTTAATCGGCCATCGAGATGGTTGTAAGTCAAAAGGGCTTGCTTTCTGCCACTTTAATCACTTTAATATGAGAAGTCTGATCGAAATTGTGTACGTAGTAGTGAACCTGATTTATGTCACACTGCAGCACACGTGCACATTCACACACACACAGCTGTCTTACTTGATGGTATGTAGCAAGCCCATTCGGTCATTGATCTCATCAGGCAGGGTGCTTAGGATGCGTTTCAGAGCTCGGGCCCTCTCGTTCAGCTCCTGGAACTCTGGCTCTTTCCTGTCAATCATCAACTCTGAAAAACACCGAGAGGAAGAGAACAAAAGACAGAGCTCAAACTCCTCGCAGCGATGGACACATCAGCACGCAGGCAAATAGCGACGGGGTGGGGGGGGGCACTGAACTCACGAAATTAATAATGGTGACATGTGTTAAAAACCTAAGTCTACAGTGCAAGTGTGAAAAATGCATCAGGAGTATGTGTACATGTGCACATATGCACACACACACACACACACACACACACTGGGGACAGTAACGTGTTGAGTTTGTTAAGTGAAAAGCCGGATTAAGGTAGAACTTGGATGTGCCGTGCAGGAGGTACATTTAAAATTCATCCACAGCGCGTGCGTGCGTGTGTGTGTGAGAATTCATTACTACCATCAATCACTGTACACTCGGCACAAGGAATTCAATTACAGACAGAAACAAGGGAACAACTGAAAGCAGACAGAAGGGTTGATTTGTGTGGAAACAGCTCCCCCCAGTGGATATCTGTGATACAGTAGCACAGGACTGGGCCGTCACAAAAAGCAAAGATAAACCAAGTTAGAATTCCCACAGCTTTCATCTTTAAGTGCACATTCTGGTGTACAGCGGACCATAACATAACAAAAAAAACCAAACCTACCCTGCATATCATCTCCAGCCATGCGAAGCAGAGCCTCATTATAGTTAATTTTTAACTTCTTCTTTTCCAACATTTTGACAACAACGTCCTGGGTCAGGCCCGGGGTCTCCTTCTCTGCCTTGAGACACACAAACAGGCAACTGCTGAGGACTCACAGTCGCCCTTGATGTTTTGTGAAAATAAAACTATAATCAAAGTTATAAATCACTGAGCTGCTGTAAAGAGGATTTACAAAGTGAAAGGTACAGGCAGAGTCGATACAAGAAGGATGGCAAACAACTTTAAGAGAAAACTTTACCTTTATAAAAGCTGTTCTCAAGGTCTGCGCTGCTGATAAATTGATCTTCTCCAACTGCAAGTTGTAATACACAAACACACTAAGCCAGCAGTACAAACTGTAACACACACATACACACAGCAACAGCTTAGCTCTTATCATGGCCTCTCGTCTGTGCTGAAATGTAATTCTGTAAAAACTACATGAAAGCTAAGGACCCCACCATGTTAAAGGAGGACACTGTGGTGCTGAGATGTGAAAATCCGCGTGGACTGAATTGGATTCTATTGTTAACCTCGAAAGAATCGAAGTGCATTCAGTTCCTCTGAGCTGATATTTTGCCATTAGGCAGGTCTTTGCTTCTTCAGCTCCAGATCACTGCCTGTTGGTTTGCACACCATGAAATCAATAGTTTTTCAATAAGATAATTTCATACTGTAAACAATAACACCTTGAAAGCACAGCAGAAAAAACAATGAGAGCAATCAGGAGTGACACAAGCTGAAATCAGGTATTTGCAGAAACCAATTTAAGCTGGGGGAGAACTGCCAAATATGTTTATGGTACCCATTAATTTGCTAAAAAAAAAAATAAATTAAAAAAAATCCCAAAAATGCTAAATTGATTTTAATTTTTTTGATATGTTTACATGCACATTTTTTTAAATTCCTCTTTATTTACCACAAATTTTCCCTCTTAATACTCAAAAATCCACAAGCAAATGCTGAATAACAAAAAAGATAAATGACAGATATAATAAAGGGGAAATAAAAAAAAACAGGAGCACACCAATATATCAGTGAAACATGGCTATTAGCTGATATTGGTGCCGTTGACTGCTTTTTTTGCAGTTCAAAGACTGAAAAATAATGTGAAGAGCTGAGGAATTTTTTTTAAGATTATTTTTTAGATGGAAACAAATGCAGCTATTTTGAGCTTGAAGACGCAGGTAAACACAGGTGTCACTGATCTCATTAGTTAAGGCTCTTACCTTAAACAAAACAGAACCTTCAATAAACTACCTTACACACTCACCACTCGACACTTTATTAGATACTCTTGTTCAACTGCTAGATAATGCAAGTATCTAATCAGCCAATCACACGACAGCAACTCATTGTATTGAGACATGGAGACATGGCCAAGATGACCTGCTGAAGTTCATACTGAGCATCAGAATGAGGAAAGAAAGGTGATTTAGGAGACTTTGAATGTAGCATGATAGTTGTTGGGTATTGGGTATTTCAGAAACTGATCTATGGAAATTTTCCCACACAACCATCTCTTGGGTTTACTACAGAGAATCGTCAAAGGATATCCAGTGAGAGGCAGTTTCTGGGCAAAAACTACCTTGTTTATGTCAGAGGACAGTGACCAGATTGCTTTGAGCTGATGGGAACTCAACAATAACTCATAACCACTTATTAAGAGGTATGCAGAAGAGCAATACAACAAATCCTGAAGCAGATGTGCTACACAGCAGAAGACCAGACTGGGTACCACTCCTGTCAGCTAAGAACAGGAAACTGAGGCTCCAGTTCACATGAGCTCACCAAAACCGGTCAACATTAGATTGGGAAAAAAATAAATAAAATGTTGCCTGCTTTGACGAGTCTCAATTTCTGCTACAACATTTGGATAGTAGGGTCAGAATTTGGTGTAAACAACATAAAAGCATGGATCCACCCTGCCTTGTATCAACAGTTCAGGCTGCTGGTGGTGTAATAGTGTAGTGGATATTTTCTTAGTACCAACTGATGTGACGTGGATGTGACGTGGATTAAAAAAAAAAAACCCTTTCAGAGATACTGACAGTCACTCAGAATTACCATCAGCTGAACAACATGAATAGTAGCAGTCTGCTCACTTCTCATTACCACTCGTTCCCCACCACTTGGTCTTGTTAACGCTACTGTTTCCGCATTTCTAGTCTGCCACACCGTCAGTGCTGCAACTTCACACAAAAGCCCTTCCACACTTAAATACAACCCCTGCTTGAACTGACTATTTACCAAAAGTTTCACTCAAATTTTCTACTAATGTCACAAACTCTTTTTCAACATTCTTTACCTCCTTAAAGACAGGAAACATCACGGTGTAGAGAGCCATCGGAGCCAGCGAGGCAGCGTCTGCTTCATTCTTCATGTCTCCCATGGTCATCCTTGACCAATCGATGGACCCCTGTGCGTGCACTCGTCCACTGATGCCGGTTTCACTGCATTCAATCAGTCATGGAGACTGACAGAATGGGAGCAGACAAGGATCTAAAGAAGAAAGGAGCACGATGGGAGAACAAGCAGGGAAAGATGGATGGTAGTTGACAAAAACGACTGTGTAAGGGATAAAAAATAAATAAAATTATGCATGTTTACAACCAGGCTAAATTTATCCTGTTTAAATATGTTTCTATTGTAGAGAGGAGGTAGAGAACCGGGTTCACAAAATTTCAACTAGAGCACACTCATTCTATTCATTTTTGTCCAGTTAAACAGGATCAAACCCCATGTTTGCGTCTTCCAAGAAATTCTTTCAGTCACAGATATGATCATCCCATAACAGCTGCACCGCTTAAAAGACCGTGCTTTACAGCTCCACTGGGTGCAGCGCGACAACACAGACACGAATCACACCTGTACCAGAAAAACACGCTCCTCTGAAAATTACAGCTGCAATAAAGCAAGCCGGTGTGATAAATATACGGCCTTGGCATTGGTTTTTAAATGAGCCGCCCCCCCCCCACACACACACACACACAAGGTTTGTCATAAATAGAAACGAGAAGAAGATCCGGCACATCCCCTTTTGCAGGCCTGTATTCTGTCTCTTTTACTCTCGGACACACAGGAACACACATCTGGCACATCCAGGACCAGTTTTTGCTCACCTACATTTTTAAGTATGTAACAGCTTCACTGGCTCTATGTGACATTCTTTATTCATACAACAAATCCTTAATTAAAAAGGGCAGGGTCACTCGTTTTCATACCAATTCACTATTCACGCGGGCAAATGAAACAAGTCGTCACTCTGTGACTTTCTGTCACAACTGAGAGTGCTTTTAGGTTTATCAGATGCTTGGTTCTGCCCTTTGACACTCGCTCTTGCATAGAGAGTAAAACTGTAAACAGGTCCAGTGTGACATTATTATATCTGATAAGGATTTTAAAAGGAGGCTTAATCAGTGTTTACAACAGCCATGGTTACAGGAAGTCTTGCTCTGGTTTCCAGTTATAAGGGATCAGAATATGAACGTCATATACAATTAAATGTGGCAAAAAAAACCGGTAACACTGCAGACTCTGTTACTTCCCTGAACCATAAATGATTAAGGTGTGGTGAATCTTAGTGCAGGCCAAGACAGAGAGGTAATGGTAGTATTTGGCACAGATATATGGAATACAGACCAATCAATCAGTGTCTTCCAGGACAAAAGGTTATTACAGCCCCTTCTGAGTCATTTGCGTGGACTATTACAGCTCTTCCTGGAAATAAAAAAAAGGGGGGTGGGGGGAATAACAGCAGCATGAATACCTGGTGGCAGTTTAAAGCCACCGGGGTGTTTTCTTTAGAGTTCTCTGTGAAGTGACCCTTGAATCAGAGAGGCGCATTGCTCTGAAAAGGGTACGGTCATAACTCACTGCTGACATTTATAAGTCAATATATTTTTTTTATTATTATTATTTGTGTTTGTTTGTTTTGAACTCACTTATTTTGCCCTTTTCTGAAAGGGTACGGACCTCTGTAGTAGAGGTTGCTCTGCTTCTCAGCTCCATCACAGACCTTTCACCAGTTTTTGTGGTGGTTAGCAGGCACGCCAAACTAAATTAAAAACAAATCAAAAGGGCTCCAAGTTTCTGTACCAGCCTTACCTGATATAAGATGTTTGCCAGTGATGAGAAAAGCGGCGGATCGTTGACCGGATGGTGGATTGAAAGAAAAACAATAAATCACCTCTATAGGTAACGAGCTAACGTTAGAACAGCAGCTTCGAGAGCAGGTGATTGCGCCAGTTGCCTCGTTATGAACTGCGACTAAATAAAGCTGAATGAAGGCAGGGACGTGTTGTTCGGTTATCTTCCCGTCTTGTTTTGGGTTGTGTCTCATTCAGGAAGTTTTATTGTCTAATAAAAGTGCAGACGAGAGCCAGGTTGGGCGGTGTTGGGAGCTGCCCGTTGGCATCGCTCCAGGCTGTTTGTAGTTCTTTCTATGGACGTCCTCAATGTTTCGTTATTGCCGTGAACACCGAAATAGACTTCAATTCCCAGGCAGGTATAGGTAATGGATTTTTAACCCTTAGGTCGGGTATGAGACGAATATTATTTGCGGTATGAGCACCCCAATTTTAATCCTGTTTAAGAGAGCACATAAGAAGAAACTACCTTGAGATGTATGTGTATATGCGTCTACAGTTAACATGATAGCGAATGATAAGGTAGCTAGCTATCAGAAGAACGAAATTAACGGTTGTCACGATGGTCAAGATAGTTCTCTGCCAAAAAGCGTCAGTTGCACAGAAATAGCAGGCTTAAATAAAAGCTTGTTACTACTGACAGGATGCGGCTGTTAATAATTATTAGCATTGTGCAATACAGTAGAGCGTTGTTTGCTAGGGAAACTGTGCTAACCGCTGTACCGGTCCATTTCCAGGACCATTATAAAGCTGGAGGGTAGCTTTTACAAACAAAGAAACAAAACACAGAGAGAGAGAGATGTGATACACCTTTGCTAACTCATAAATAAAGCAAGAGGCTGTCGTGAGAATGGTCAAAAAATATTTTTGGAATGAGAGTAACTTAGAAGTTTTACGGATTCACAGACATACAAGGAAGCTGGAGACAGTGACTTATTTCACCTCACGCCTAAACTCTTTGACTAACGCTCTTTGGACCAATCGACGTGGAGTGGGCGGGGTCTGCGGCAAACGGAGAAGCAGTGAGCTGCGGAAGAGAGCAGCAGAGAGAGACCGCACTTATTCATCTTTCCATCCCAACCAGCTGTACGCCCTTTATCGGTAAGAACCGTTTCATGTAATAATAAATATATATACATAAATATGGTTCAGTCACAAAGCCTGTGCTGATTTATTTGAACCATATTAAGATAAGAAAACCGTAAGTGCTCAGCTTTGCACGATAACAGAAGAATGTGATATTTCTGAGTGTTTCCACTGGAATTACTGTTTATTAAGCTGTCAGGAATGAGTAGGTGTAATGGGGCATTTTATGGACTAGTGTAAAAGGATTACGATTGCTGTAATCAACATGTGTGGGCTTTTAATAAGGGGGGCGGGTGGAGACGCACATTGGAGCCAAACGTATTTTTTCCAAAGCCCACACTGATTAAAGCCGTTACCCGCGTGTCCACTACCCAGGGCTATTTAATTTTCATCGGTGGTGCATGATTACATTGTTGTAGTTCTTGCATAATTTTTGTTGTATGTTTGTTTGGTTTTTTGTTGTTGTTGTTGTTGTTTTGTTTTTGAACTGAAATCAGCTTCAGTCGGTGTGTTGGGGTTCTTGTCCTTGAAATATAGGCAAAGGCGCATTGAGTCAATGTGTGTGAAATAACGAGGCAGATTGTAGTAGCTTGGTCCTGCCTTATCCCCACCCCACAGTAACTCACATACACACCACTTGTTATTCCTTCAATGCAGATCTCTGTATGTGTATGTGTGTGTACATGATGGTTTGGATGGCCATCGATAAGTCAAATTTATGCCTACAGTTTGTTTTATTTATATGTTAAATGGCATACACCTACTGTTAAATCTATGTGTGGACAAAAGAAAGACAGAAAAATCTGGTCAAACATTGCAGTAAAATATGGAATTATTGCAGTATGAGCAGATTGCACTAAAACGTTTAGAATTTTGTGTTGTTATTTTTCTCATGATACCGCCTATTCTATGTGGCATTTATGTAAGTCTAATAAAGAAAAAGTCCGCAATAAATATTTCAACGTTCCTCTTTCTCATGCCTCATTCTCTCAATCCGCCTCTCACATCTGCTTATCTCTGCCACTAAAACAGTGACTTTTCTAAATCCTCATTTAGGGAAACAGGAAAACAGAGTATCCTTTTAGGTCATAATCTCAATGTATTAATCCCATATGGATTTGAATCACCGCTTAATCCCAGTTGATAGCCTGCTGTTTGCCCCTCTGTGCCCGCCTATGGTTTCGCACACGCATGTGTGTGTGTGTGTGTGTGTGTGTGTTCTCTCTTTTCCCACAGAGCACTTCATTAATTGCATTTCAATAATTAAATGTCTTTCAAATCGTCCTAGCGAAACAAAATGAGAGGGGAGGGAAAAGTAAGTGCCTGGGTTTGAACAGCACAGCATGCCAAGCTGTGATTGCCTGTGTGTATGAATGCTAACAAGAACCTTACAAATCTATATCTGTGCAGGACTGCTGACGTGTATCTGTCAGCTACATGTTTGGCTGTGCGAATAAGGAGCAGTAAGGAGGATACTCTGTTTCCTCAAGCTGGGACCAAGCCTGCTATGTGCTGCTGTGTGAACCATAAGAAGAAGTTTAACCCGTGTGTTCTGCAGTACATGTCTTCACCCCACAGTTACTGAGCATACTGTACATGCAGTGCACTTGTGCGGCCTTTCTTCTACCTTTTTTGTTCTGCGTAAAATAAACTCACACACCGAAGCACGCTACCTGCACGTACGCTTTCAAGCCACAGGTTTGTCCCCAGTGCGCTCAGCGGCAGTGAATACACAGGATATTTAGTTTATATTTGGACAGATCTGAGAATGAGGGAGCAGAAATATTCCAAGAGAAAGAGGTCAGGTGAGGGAAGACGTCAAAACAAGGGAAATGGCTCATCTTAGATTTAGATAGCAAAGCTGCCAATAGCTGGCATCCCAGATTAAATGCATCCATGTTGGAAAGCATTGAAAACATAGAGGGTACTAACACCTAAAGCTACCTAAAATACTGAGGTATGCTTTTAAACATTTGAAAATGATTTAAAAACTAAAGTGTGCATTACATACAATTGAGGATTTTTCTTTTTTTAAACTTTATTATGTTTCATTTAACAAGTGTAATACGTACCCGTGTGTATACACTTGTACAGTGGAACTGATCTGCTGATTTGTGATGCTGAGTGTAGAGGAGGGAGGATGAGTGCGAGTAGCAGATCTATCTGAGGAGGAAAGTAAAATGGTGACAGTCATTTGGTAACCCAATCTATATGCAAAACACACATACTACACACAAAGTACACTGCTCCCTTTGCACCACTAGCCGTTCAACAGATACTAAGTGAAGACACAGGACGCATGACCTCACCTGGGTTAAATGCAGCCATCATGAATGCACCTGTGCTTTTCCTGCTATGATGTGTCTCCTCTGGGAAAAACAAAAAACAATATTTTCACATCGCCCAGCTTTTCTTTTTTTTTAACATCTGTAGTCAGAAGACTTTAACTCAAAATTAGTTTAATTTATTCCCTAAATGTTTACACCTGCAAGCTAACAGTTTAGAAACCTTCATTATCACTCTGCCTCTCTGCGCCGCAGCCTCGTCACAGCTTCTTATTGAGGATCACCTGCCTTGTCTCGTTTTCTTATCTCTGTTACCCAGTCTTCCCTCCACCCCAGATATACAGACACTGCTTGATTCATATGTATTTGGACAATGACACATTTTTTTTGTAGTTTTGCCTTGTTTTGTAAGTCAAGCAATCAATATGTGATTAAAGTGCAGACTTTCAAAGGAGTTTTTTAAAAAAAGTTGCATTAAAAGTGTTGGAATTATGACCTTTTTTTTGTAGAGATTCCAAGATGATAATAAGACAAACTAACATCATTTTAAATATAAGGACTGTTTTTAATACTTGGGTAAAAATCCTTTGCAATCACCAAATACTTCAGTTTCTCCCTTGAGATGCCTGTACCGCCTTCAGTAACTAAAAGGTATGTGCTGTTGTGCCTGACCTGGCCATTGAAGAATATCCAGTTTCATTTCCTTGAAAAACTCTTGGGTTGCTTTTGCTTTGGATCATTATCCGTTTATTTTGTGAAGTGCTGTCCAATCAGTTTTGCAGCATTTGGCTGAATCTGAGCAGAGAGTATAGCCCTGTACACATCACAGTTCATCCTGCTGCTTCTATTAGTCATCAAATCATCAATAAACAATAGCGGCCCAGCTCCACTGGAAGCCATATAGACCCATGCCATAACGACACATTGTTTGACAGATGATGTGCATTTCTTTCCTTCTCCATACTTTTCTCTTCTCATCATTTTGGTACAAGTTCATCTGTCCAAAGAATAATTTCCAGAGCTGTGCAGGCTCTTTCAGATATTTTCTGGTAAAGTCCAGTCTGGCCTGCTTGTTCTTCAGTGTAACCAGTGGATTGCAGGTTGTTGTATTGACATTCATGACGGAGTCTCTTGATTGTAGACTTTGACAGTGACAGTCCTACCGCTTCAAGAATGTTCTTGACTTGGTTAGCTGTTGTGAAGCTGCTTAACCTAACCATAGAAATAATTCTGTCATCATGCACTTTTAGTTGTCTTCTGTGGTCTTTCAGGCCTTTTAATGCAGTGCATTCATTGTTTATAATATTTAACGTTCCAGTGAAAAGAGACCAAATGCTACCAAATCAACTCTAGAGCTCTCATTTTCTTAATTTGTAATAAAATAACCCCGTAAGACCCAACCCATTAAAAAATAGCCACAAAATTCTGATTTTTTTTTTCTTTTTTTTTTTTTTGGAACTGAGATGTTTATTAACCCTTATAACAAAACCTATATCATGTTGTGTATGATATATTTTTATGAATTTATTATATATTTGTTGTATCACATTTGAGACATTGGGCATTTTTGGCAAATTTTTGTTAACAACAATCTTAATTTTAGACCCAAAAAAAAGAGTTTTGTCCGTAACATTTTGAAATTATGGCAAGTATTGATCATGTTGATGAGATAGAGGTCTCAGAAACTCATGTATCAAATATGATACACAGGGCATTATAGGGATAATGAGGGAGCATGCCTCACCTGGCTATGAAACTGCTCGTCAGTAAATTGTCCAGTTTACTTTGGACTCCCTGAAAATTGGCAGCTGTGGGTAAAAGTGGCTGTAATCCATAAACAGCTAATACAGTATTTCTGTTGAACCCCTCGACTTAAAGTGCGAAGTCTGACCTTCACTAACATCCTGAACGTTTTATTTAAAATGCAGTGTAGCAATGCACAGTCGCAAAATTGCACAAAAATTATGTCATTGTCCAAACACTTATGAACGTGACTGTATGTGTACGCTTCCCCCACAGGACTAGTTGATAGTGACCTTTCCTGTGCTCTAGACCATTTGAAAAAGCCTCCAGTCTTTTTACTTTTACCGCTGACCCCAAATAAAGGCCGATCCAATTACGACTCAAACCTTCTAAATGTGCTCCCACAGCACCAGAGTGGTTTCTGTGTGTGTGTGTGTCTGTGTGTTTTTTCCTGATATGGAGGAAGAAAAAGAGACACTGTTTAGTGTGCCAGGGCAGAGTGTGGGGAGCAGTCAACCATCTTGCCATGTTGTGCAGGGGGCCGTGAGATATGACTGGCTCAGAGTCAAAGCTGCTAAGCTACCTCCATGCAGCTCCTCAGTACATCTCCTGCCACAAACATATTCGTCTGTCTGTCTTTATTTGTGTCTTCTCCTCTTTTGCTAATTTTCTACCAAAAATCTTCCTTAACTGTTCTTGTACCCCTCTGTGTGTGTGTGTGTGTGTGTGTGTGTGTGTGCGCGCCTCTCCCTCTGGGTGTCTCTGTTAGCAGGGATTAATAAAGAGTTGTTAACCTCTGTTTGCCCTCTGTGGAGTGTGTAGTGAGCATCTTGGGACTCCAGGCAGCTTCAATAGCACAGTGTGTCATTACTAACAAGGCACTGGATAAGCTAATGTTCTGACATTAGCCATGCACAGGCTACATTTGTTCACATGGCAAACAAAACTACCATGGGAATGGTTGTAAACTGCAGGGCCAGAATTAGAGTGGTGCTTAACCAAACTTAAGCATAAGTAGGTGCAATCAGCTTTGTTTAACAGTTACTAAATAACAGTGACTAATAAGGTATTGCTACAGCACCGACTGTTGTGTCATCATTGTCGCTTGCACTCGCAATCATCCATAACCCATCCTGCACTAATAATAATGCTATAAAAGCAGCAGACAGATTTAGGTAATCAGTCCTGAGCCTGTGGAAACAGGGTTTCCCTCTCCTCTGTATCCCTGTGTATTACAGCACAAATCTTCTGTTCGCTTCTTAGTTACAGAAAGAATAACAATCTCTAACACATTTCACACTCGATTATAATTTCATATGATTGAGGAAACTTAATTCATTAAAATGGCCCCTTTCCAAATTAAAAGCTATAAACAACTTAATCCCAAAGTTGTCGGAGAGAAGATGATTTTTTTTTAACCCCCTTTGAAAAGCCAAATGAAAGAATTCCACAGAATAGAACTGATGTTCTAAGTGTTCCTCTTAATTTGAGTTAAATCCTAACAAATGTAAAATATTGTGCACGTTAGCTGTGAATTTTGTGATTTGGTTCGTGTCACTGTCTTTTTCTTTACCCCATTTTAGCATCATGTTGCCACTAATGTATAAAATGAGCCACCTAGCCATGTAGTCCAACTTTACAAACAGCTGAATTCGAGGGTGGTACTGTAACAGGACCCCGCTGTTGCAACAAGTCAGTTTGTGACATTTCTTCCAATCTAGATATTCCACAATTAAGTGGTATTAATGCAAAGTGAAGCGTTTAGGAACCACAGCCATGAAGTTGCAGATAGTTACAGAGTGCAGTTGCCAAACTGCAGAACTCCAAAACTCCTCTAGCATTAACATCAGCACAAAACCTGTTCGCCAGGAGCTTCCTGACGCAGTTTTGCATGGCCGAGCAGCTCCTGTAGGTGCAGCGTGTAGGTGGCCACGTACTTTTGGCCATGTAGTGTACATGTGATCAAGTCATTTCCGAAGTCCAAATTACCCCAAATAAATATTGTTGCATATCTGACAAGGAATGTGCCAAATCATATATATATATATATATATATATATGTGTGTGTAGATATATATATATGTATATATGTCAAAATGATGACATACATGATTAAAAAAACGTAATTTTGAAATGCTGTTAACTCGACTGTTTTATCAGAGCAATTAATTATCATGTGCTGATAAAAGAAGACATAAAAGAGTAAATAAAACAGTCATATTAAATTGTAACAGGCTTTTTTCGTGTGTTATCATTCCTTTGAATATTAAATAACTACCATCACATAATTTTTTGCTGTTTCGTTTCATCCATTGCGCATTATTCTTTTGCGAGTGCTTTAATATTTTCTGCTGCAGACAGTTTAAGTGAATCATGGTGAGCATGTATTTTTGCAAGGATGATGATTGTGGTTTGAAAGGTTACGCCCCTGAAAGGGCTTCTTCAGATAACATGTCTAGCCATTTAGCTGCAGTTAGCTGCTTGGTTAGGTGGAAGCAGGCGGTGTGAGCAGACCAGACAGTTTGATTGATGAATTCGATGAAATTTATTGTGCGCTGTAATGGAAGTCTCTTCCCTCACCACAGGAGTTTAGTGCTTCTTTTCTCTTTGACTGCAATGGGCTCCACCAGCAGTGGACTTTATTGCAGCCCTCCCTATGTAAATATTTCCTTGTCCTTGGGATTCTCCGCATGAGTGGGTAAGCAGTAGGTGAAAGACAGGTACTCATTAAGCTGGCAAAAGAGGCGCTCACAGAGACACGAGTGATTTAAGATTGATGATGCACATTTTATGTAAGTGTAATTTTTTTAGTGCGGGCATGCATGCTTCTTTTTGCATCTGACTTAATTCAAATCCATGTAAACTGCAGCTTCTATGGCACCTCTAGGGAAAAGTTTAAATTCATGAATGATAATTAGACGCCATTATCACCATACTGCAAAGGCCTTTATAAGTTAAACATATTCATGGTGAAATCATGCCAGATTGCCCTTGCCAGTTTAAACAGATCATCTGTTGCAGAAATTCAAGGTTTTTCTGGGCCGTAGATAATCATAGGCATCATTCTCTGTAGTTTTTTTCCCCAGAGGAATAGGCCTTGATGAAATGGGCTGTTAGCATTTTCACAGAACTTGTCAAAGCTTCAGCAGCTTGGAAGTGTACTTGGAGCCAAAGTGAAGTAGAGTGCTGAGATTTGAAGCGTGCCTAAACAGGAGGCACAGTTGGAGGACTTTGCAGCAGCTCCTTGTTTCCAGGGAAAAGGGGAAAACAACAGCAGAAGTTTTCCTTGTTTTTGCAAAATAACCAGCTGTAGTCAGTGCGTGCGTGTGTGTGTGTGTGTGTGTGTGTGTGTGTGTGTGTGTGTGTTTCTACCAAACAGTTTTAGAGAGTGCGTTATGTGACAGAACTGTAACTGGTGCGCAGAGTTCTTGCTAAGAGACAAGGTTAGTGGAGACCAAAATTACTGAGTAGATTCATAAAAAAAAGTTTATCTGCCTATACAGAAGGAGAAAGAAGGTATAGGGAAAACAAATCATAGTACTTGTCTTCCTGGCAAAATGAAAATGTCCATCAATTGTAGTTGCCGTAGAAACCTTGTCTTGGAATTGCATGTGGAAATGTGTGTGTGTGTGTGTGTGTGTGTGTGTGTGTGTGTGTGTGTGTGTGTGTGTGTGTGTGTACACTTGTGTGGATTGGAACGATGAATGAGGATGTTCACGTTTAATAAATTCCTCCGGGCTCCGAAGCGTGCCGCATCAAGGTGTTTGGTTTAAATGGCAGTAAAGATTAACCTACGTGCTGTGATTTTGGGTGACGTCATGTTTTAATTGTGGAAATGTCAACTGCCGATCTGTTTTGTCTGAGAATTAGGATTACACTGAGAGATTAAAGGCTGCTTTTAAAGGGCAGCGAGTTTAATTGCACAGAATTCATTCAGTTATCAGGATTAAAGTCTTGCAACTTAAACCATAAAGGATTTTCTGACATATTAGGTTCTTTCAGTCACGAGAGGACATTTTGTGTAGCTGGGTGTTGTCTTTCCTGGATTACCTGGGTGGCATGCTGGGAAACCCACTTGAGAAGATCAGCGCCAAAGTTGGTTTCATAGTTGTCAGTGGTTAAAATGGAAGAGTGTGGGATCCTCAGCTGGAAAAAGGTCAGAATGGTGTCGATGTTACAAGTAAAAAGCCAGCCACCCATGGTGTTATTATCCACTCACACATGCACACTTTTACGCAGACACACAGAGAGGTGCGCACACAATTGCGCACACAATTGCGCTCCACACCGCTTTCCCCGACTTTACTGCATGGCTGGATCTTTCCTTACAGAAAACAAGGCTGACTGTCTCAGGAAAGTTCAGCTCCCACAGCTCAGAAGGTCAGGAACATTATCTCCATTTACATCTCTGTCAGCCGCCCCCTCCTTTCCCTCAGCCCCTTAAACTTTCTCTGGACCTCGCTCCTCTCTGTAGTGTCAGACTTACAGCGCGACATGTGAGAAGAGGTGCGCATGTGATGAACGGTGTAATTAACAAAATACATAAGCGCCGAGCCTTCAAGGAGTCATTTAATCTTTTTTTTTCTTTTTTTTTTCTGTGTAAGTCTATTTGAAGTTGCAGTTCAAGGCCGTACCCACAGTTTATATACTGCTAGATTAATGCATTTATTTCTTTTCACATTTTGGTGTGTTCACAGTACACTTGTTGAACATAATGAATGAAAACATTAAAGGATAATGGTAGAGTCACTGTCACCAAATCCAATGAAAGCACACAAACCAACAGCCTGCCAGTGTGCATTTCAGCCTGGAGCACATTCATTTTAACTGAAAACGTAAAATAAAAAGCAAAAAACAAAAAAAGCTGCTCTCTCAGAAGTCACATTTTTCAAACCTGCTGGGCAAATGTTGCTTAAATAGGAGTAAATTGTGAATCGGCTGGGGACTATTTTCAACTGTGGACTAATATATGTTTCTTGCTCTTGGGTATATTCACAGTAGGGTGACAGTGCATGTGGTATTGAGACAAAATAAGTAAACAACAGTGTCCATGTTGACTTTAGTGAAGCAGCATGTTACTGGGTATGACTGTGTGGCTCGTTGATGGGTTTTTAATAGGTTTGGGAGCACTGGGACACTATAATGAGCTGTATTAGGCTTCGGTTACACAGGCAATGAACAGTCAGCTGATACTTAATTGATTGACTCTCAGCTGTCAACTGTAGCTTTTAAATACGATCAAGGCAATCAGATTGTATACTAAAACCGCAAACAACAACAACATAATACATATACACTCAATAGACACTTTATTGGGTATATCTAATCAGTGTGTTCCAGTAGCACTTTATAATAATGTCTCACTATTAGTTATTAGTAAGTGCCTAAATTTACATTTATATAGCATTATTCCTCCTTAGTATGCCATTTATAAATACAGACATATTATTGTGACTATTATTATTATCATTTTGATTATTACTAGCAGTAGCAGCAGAGATGGCTGTACATGGTGTAACAGATGGATAACCATATCTGTATTTATGAATGACACACTAAGGAGGAATACGGCTATATAAATGATGAATTAAGCACTTGCTAATACCTCACCATCACCTTCATGGCATAGATTTTGGCCCATATTGACATATGGTGTCACACAGTTCCTCCAGCTTGAGCATGTCTGCATGCATTGAGTTGCTGCCATGTGATTGGCTGATTAGTTATTTGCGTTGACGAGCACTTGAACAGATGTACCTAATAATCTCCCCTGAGCGTAGTACTTGGTTACATAGACAGCAAAGTGCAAGTGACAAGGGATTCTGGTGGTGACTGTGTGTACAGGAAAATTGGAAAGTCAAATTTCCATTTACTCAGACTGATGGATGTAAATCCACCAGGCTGCATGGTCACTGCAGTGCCAGAGTGCAAGACAAGTTCTCGACTGTCACCTGAGGGGGAAGTGATATGTGGTGATGTGCAGTTTGCAACAGGAATGAGAGCGACAGTACGGTGTAAAATATAAGCAGGCGCGTTCTGCACTGTACTGGTTTAATCTGGGGTGTTACTTGAAGTTTAAGGCCAGTGATTTTTGTTCATTTATTTCCATTATTTAAAAACAAATCACATAAAAACATCAAAGTCTTTCAGTACTCTCTGCTTTTCCTTTTCTGTGAAGCACACTCTCTTATGCGCCTCTTTCTTCTTTTGATGGTTTAAATCTTTTAAAAGAATGCTTGTATTATTTTTATTTTTATAAACCAAAGAAAAGTGTTTTTTTTCCCCCCTCTGTGAGCTGTTTTTACCTTCAGATTGTGAGTAAAAAATATATATATTAAAGGAACATGTTGCCCAGTGCAGCACTGTGCATCCTTCATGTACCCACAGTGGAGGACTGTGGGTACATGACGCATGCAGCAGATACAATAAGAGCATATAACAGTGTATCAGGTTTGGAATGAATGTGTCCCTCGCTGTGGGCTGGACCGGTTCATTTCAGGAAGGTAGATTGTTTGCCACATGCCAGAGCAGAGCAGAGGAAAGAACAGGACACAGCAGAGTGGGGCACTAATTTTCTGGCTGCTGCCCATTGTTTATGCTGTTGACACTCAGGTACATTGTCACCACCAACACCTGCCATCTCACATGTGCAGCTTTAGCCAGCAGATTCCAGCCCTGCACTGGGCTGCTAATTGAACCCTTTAAACTACCTATAATAGTAACAGCACAACAGAGAGACAAACAGCAAAACAAATGCTCTCTATCGCACGCACCCTGTACTTCCTCCATGTTTATGGAAATTATCACTCGCTCTTTTTTCTGTTTGGCCAGCAAAAAATAATGTTGCTTGGCAACAAGAACACCACAGTTATGGCACTGTGTGTGTGTGTGTGTGTGTGTGTGTGTGTGTGTGTGTGTGCATATTTTATAT
>VVHJ01029179.1:13511-31734 GCA_015107715.1 Tylochromis polylepis
CCTCCCCCTCCCCTACAGGCCAGTTGCAAGGTCCTTCAAGCCCACATGAGCCAACATGAAGACCCACACACACACACACACACACACACACACACACACACACACACACACACACACACACACACACACACACTTAGCTACAGCACAATCTTCACTGAGAGCGTGTTTAAACAAAGTAAAATTAAATTGTGGAGATGAAGCCGGAGTTTGAAATGTGGTCCATGTGCCACACAAACATATGTTTAAAATGCAGCAGATATGTGCATATACAATGGCATAGAGGTGCCCGTCTTCTACTCTAACCGCCCAGCAAGACAGAAAGAAAGACAGAGAAGAAGAAAGAAGCAGAAATAGAGTCAGGAAGCAAAGAGCAGGAGACAAATCGAGACAGAAATGGTCTTGTGGTCTGAGTCATTTTGATCAGTGTGTTTGTCTTCTGCTCCAAATGAATGGCAGATGCTACAAGGTGGGCTACTAACAACAGTCAAGGCTCCTTTAACAGATACACACACATACATGGAGTCTCTCCCTTTCTCCCTCTCTCACACACACAGACAGACACAAACTCAGCAGTATGCAGTTTACCTATGTGATACAGTGTTGCTTCAATTTATGTTTGATTAGGAGCAGGCCTCAGTCATTAAGGAGGAGATAAAGCTTGAGGGGCGGAAGGAGAAGGAAACTGAGACAGTTTTGACATGCTGTAGGTCTCTGCTGGAATGGAGCGCAATAAATCGCCGGGATTTCAGGCTCTGTCATGGTTCCACCCAGACCTTAATGTACATATTGTATGTGTGTGTTTGTGCAGGAGTCTACAGATGTCTCAGGAAAGGCACACAGCTCTGATGGAACCTCCACACCCATATATATATGAATATATTGTATGTGTGTACATGCCCAAGTGTCTTTTGTATGTATTTCTCTTCCTGTGGGGCCTGCAGCTGTGATGGGACCTACATCACAACACAAACATCAGGAAAATAGCCAACAACACAATCACTGCATCACACAAGATCACATTCAGTGACTCAGCAGGGGCTTGGGGAGCACTAACGAAACAATCACATAGACAAACCACAAGGCAGCATGCACACACACAGACACACACACACAGAGCAAAACAGGAACAGCATTTAACCTTCACTCTGTAGGGGGAATCTCATCTCTGATTTCCCCAATTTCCCTCCATTGATTTGCTCCCTGTTGGAGCCAGATGAGAACGAGGATGGCACAACAAAGGCTGGCGTTCTTGATCTTCCCTCTGGTCATCAGTGTCCACATCGTCATCCTGACCAACTCCTCCACCCCCACCACCCCCCAATCACTTTCTCACTCACCCACCCACTGCCACCCTTGGCCCCATGGGTTGGGTGCCTCCCAGCAGACTGGCTCGTCCTGATTGCGCCTGATTTGGGTTAAGTGATTATTACCCTGCTGCGGTTTGGGTAGGGACTCTCCCACATGCTGGAAACAAGGAAGGAGGGAGACGTCTCCCTCTTAAACATACACACACACGCACACTGTGTATTAAGGTGTGTAGCTAAGAGTGAAGGGCAAAAAGAGAGAAACTGCTCGAATGGGAAAAGATGACTGCAAATGACAAAAAAGGTTATATTAACGTGTATTTTCAACTCTATCATTATGCAAGTATTAGTAATTGGTTCAGTTTCTCCTGCTGGGTGCCATTTAATCATTGGAGAGCAAGAGATGATGAAACGTAGTGCCATACCTAGCAGTCAAACCTCATAAAATGACAAATTTAAGCTATTTAATTTAACAAATACCTGATGTTTTTATTTTTATTAATTCAGAGCAGCATTTCTACATGGGGGCACTTTTGGTCCTCGGAATATTTTGGAATAGTCTAAGGTTCTATTTACATGTAAATTCAGGAAGTATCAGTCATGCAAGATTTCTGATATATTAGGCTATAATTAATATGATTAAACATTGTAAGTTCCATAAGTAAGTTTCATATTGAATATTCTGTTTCTGGGAGAAAGCAACAAATGCAGTCACTGTCATATCAGTCAAACCAGAAATCAGTTTCTGGTATTTGATGGCAGACAAAAATCAAGAAAAAGGATTTGTGATCGAAAAGTTGGGGCAATACAGCTTAAAAACAGAGAGACAGAAGTGGACATTTTTTTCTGTAACAACTTTGATCAAAACCAAAGCAAAGAAAAGCTATTCAAAATCTGAAAACCACTACTTTAGAGTTTAGAGGAGCAGAATGTTCCATGATTCGAGCAAGTCACTTTTTATTGTTTTTATCCAACTTTTCAACCTCATTCAAGCATGAAAAATGTATTGCAAGGCTTTCAATTTTTGCTGCTTTCACTCTTTTATCCCAAAAATGACAGACAGAGACGGGAGGACTTTGGAGGAAAAATACACACTATATACGCTAAAGCATCAATATAGCATAGTAACAAAGATGTCGCAGGAGAAGCACAGAAGGAGGGAAAAAGCAAAAATGTTCCAAACACATATTTATGACCCAGAGTTAAACTGTCTTTCACTCTGTAATTCTCAGAGCTTTTTACTGCAGGCTGGGGGTGAACAAAGTGCACGTTCTGTTATTCTACCGTCCGTCTCGTCTTACATCCACCCATCAGATTTAGAGCTGAGGTTTCAGGGCCTCCACTACAGAGACTAAGGGCCTTTGGTGCATTAGGAACACCCTGAAAATTGGGTAGAGTTCAGGATGGGTTATGGGTTGCGATTCATATTCTCTTCCTTTCTGATTTGCTATTTCTGGACACACAGCATAGTTTCCTGAGCCAATTCACTCTGAACTTGTGCTAAAATGTCCTTTTTTTTTGACAGATTCTTGGTTCAAATTGCTTCGATTATGATTTGCAACTCACATAAGAATAATGGAACTTTGACTTTAGTTTATTGTGGCTGCTAAAATTAAAGTATTCACTTAGTTTAAAGGAAATTTAAAAAATAAATAAATAAATTAGGAATATTTTTTCCAGAAATATTTTTGATATTTTTGACTTTTCATTACTTTTCCAGGCCTTCACAAAAACCTGTGATATCTGACACTACAACTGTTTTTTGTCTAACACTTTAACCAGTAGTAATAAGCTTATATGTTTACATTTGCTTAGACATGTGGCCACTCTGTGAATCCCATCATCCTCTTCAAATTAAAAGCAGCTTTCTTTTTGCTTAATTTACCTACCCTTTCAGATGTTCTTATCATTATGAATTCAAGGTGTCCTGAGTTCACATTGCAGAAAATAAGCGAACAGCTGGAGTCCAGCTTTGGCTCCTTAAACATAGCCACGCTCAGGCCATACAACTCCCAGCTAAGATACTCGGCCCAGAAGCACATGAAAAGAGAAAAAGCAATGAGTTCGAAAAGAATACACACAGAACCTCTGAACGGCGGGAAGCCAAAAAACACACCATAATCTAAACCATACCAATATAATCATGGTGGGAAAGATTCAACAAAGCATGCACACCTGCTCAATGGAGAACGTCCATACTGGAGGGATATTTCACAAGTTCAACAATGAATTTTAATCACGGGGCTGCAGCGGACAGAATGCAAAGTAAATGTTAATGCCAAGAAAAAAGTTTAATCTAGGAAAATGTATTTGAATTACCAAAATGATCCTAAAAAGAGCTGAGCGGCATAACAGTTTGTGTTATTTAAATAAAGATTTCTATAAGTAGTAACTAAATACAGCACATTAGCTTTCTTGCTTCTACGTTGCCACAGCATACAAATAGTAAAGGGGACACTTTTTAGTTTACTTATATGTATGCACTCACAAGCCACTATATCAGGTACACCTGTTCAACTGTCATTAACATAAATATCTAATCAGCCAATCACACGATAGCAACTCAGTGCATTGAGGTATGTAGACATGATCAAAATGACCCTCTGAAGTTCAAACTGAGCATCAGAATGAGGTAAAAAGGTGATTTAGGTGACTTTGAATGTTGCATGGTTGCTGGTGTCAGCCAGCCTAGTCTATATATTTCAGAAGCTGGAATTTTCCCACACAACCATCTCTGTGTTTACGAAGAATGGTCTGAAAAAGAGAAAATAGCCAGTGAATGGCAGTTCTCTGGGCAAAAATGTCTTGTTGATGCCAAAGGGCAGAGGAAATTGACCAGGAAGGCAACATTATCTCAAATAACCACTTGTTACAATCAAAGTATGCAATACACAACATGTTGAGCCTTGAAGCAGATGGGCTACAGCAGCAGAAGACCACATTGGAGGCTCCTCCTGCCAGCTAAAAGCAGGAAAATTAGGCCACAATTCACACAGGCTCACCAAAATTGAACAATAGAAGTGCTGATGAAAGGGTCAGAATTTGGTGTAAACAACATAAATGCATGGATCTGACCTGTCCTGTATCAATGATTTGGGCCGCTGTTGGTGGTGTAATGATGTCCTGGATTTTTGCTTGGCACACTTTGGGCCCTTTGGTACCAAATAAATAATTAAACCAATTAAATTTCACAGCCTGTCTAAGTATTGTTGTTGATCATGTCCATACCCTTATGACCACACTGTACCTGATGGGTGCTTCAGGCAGGTTTCTTGAACATGATATTGATTTCACTGTACTCACATGGCATCGATAAAGTGGTTGATGAGTGTATATTTGTGTGAACAAAACAAATCAAGGTGTACGTTAAGACATTATCTGTAGTTTGTAATGGTCCTTGCTTTAAGACAGTGTGACAAATAACCAACCTAAGCCTCAGTGCCGATGCAGCTAAACACACACATACATGTTCAAACACACCTCCTTTCCAGACCACTAAAATAAAGAAGTCATTCACTGAGGGATTTGTACTCGCATTATTACACAATAATAATATTGAGAAGATGCCCAACAGCGTAATGAAACAACATGTTTCAGATAGCACAGGTGAAAAGCATGAACTCTCAGCCTTGTGGAGCATGGGTACAAATCCCAGAACCTAACCACACATAGCAAAAACCTGGTGCTAAATTTTGAGAAGCAAATTGGTCTGCTTTTAATTATGTAGAAAAGCAGTTGGACATTAAGGCTGGAATGCAGGGTGTGAATAGATTCTTCAACAGCAACTGATTTCAGATGTTTACCATGCATGAGCTGTTTTAAAAGTTGAAAATGGTGCACTAAAGTGGAAAACATAACACTGAACATTATTCTTTTTTTTTTTGGAAGAGACAAGAGATGAACTACATCTGACACCAATGCATGGCATACCGAATAAGTGCAGGAATACATCTCTCTTAATATAGCTGACATGACAAAACGTTTACTTGCTTAATGACCAAAATCCATTACAGAAATACAGTATGGAAATGATATTTAAGTAGATGCTTAGGAGAGTGCTGTAAGAGTGCGCACTGCTACATTTAAGTGAATCAAGAGTGAATCAGCCTAGCTCTCTAAGTCAAAACTTAGTAACATGTGACTGCATGGCCTGCTTCATATAACGTGAATATGCGTAAGTGTATTCTCAAGCAAATCAAAATTCTACATTGGGTCACTGGGGCATAATACAGCATTGCATATAGTTGTCTAAACAAGGGCAAAGGAGAGCGAAAACATCAGCTGAGAAGGGGAAGGGCAGACCACCAGGGTTATTCCTCCTCTCCATATTTACTTAAACTTTCATGGCTTGGCTGAGGTCCTACAGGGCCATCTTTCACCCCATGTTTTCCCCTCCTTCACACCCCAAAACAGCATGCAGCGGAAGTGGTTTCCTGTAGCAGCCGTCTGACAAGTATGTACATCCTAAACAGGTCAGCACATGTGAATACATACAAGGAGGGAGACAAATCCCTATTGGTCAGTTTGACCTGTGGATAAGGTCAAGCAAATGGGAATGTTTACCATCTTGGGCTTCTCACAGAGGAACATAATCTGCTAAACTATCCCACTTTAATGAGTCTTAAAGGTTTGACTGAAATAGATGAAAAGTCATCTATTTCAGTCTATTTCCATGCTTTCAGTGTTGCAGATGATATGCAAAGATAATCATTTTTCAGTTTGTTTTATTTTATTTTGGAAGTTGAATTTAGCTTTCTATAGCTGAACGTGCATGCAAAACCTGGACAGCAAAGAGATGGAAAGCCTCCCTGTCTGACTGGGTGAGACAACTTATTTCTGGGGAGGAATCCTGTGGGTTCACCCTTCCCAGGGGACCCAAGACCAGGATGACTGCTTGTTTTCCTATGGTCCCCTGTGGTTTCCCTCAATGCCTATAACAGCACCAAATACACTAAAATCACTGAAAAATATTCTGATCGTGACATCAGGTCACTAACCAGCCGTCTGTGTATTTTCATGAGGTGTAAGTAAGTAAGACCTCCTTGTTAGAATATGCGTACTGCTATAGTGCACATCTTCACTCTACGCACGTAACCGACTTCCCACAGAGGTCTTGTGCTTTGACAGGGAAGGTGTGTGTGTGTGCGTGTGTATTTGTATGGGGGGGAGCCATGTTTTTTTTCTGGCTGTGGAAAATAGAGGCAAGTTTTATGACCCATGTTCCTTGTCCTCCTGTAAAAATCACACCAGCCGTTTTCCAGCATCGCAGCAGCATCATCAGCCATGCAGCCAATGAAAACAATGGAGCGTGTGGAGAGGAAACAAGGCAAACAAAGAGGGGAAAAAAGCCCTCTGAGACAGAAATACCTGCAGGGCTACTTTATATATATACATCATCCTTTCCCTTCCCATCAGACACTGAGGTAGACCGCTTACCTACTCGCTCACATGTCAAAATCTTTAAGGAGCACACAGCCTCAGAGAACTTCTCATGGGTTTTCAGCAGCAATCCAACCTGGCAATCTTCCAGAGCCCTCTGCAGACATTTTTTGGGTTTGACCCAAAAGACCCCCCTCCACAGAGCAAAGATGCGTCACTGCATAGCCCACCATATGTGGGTAAGTGGGCACAGTTTTGTAATTCCATATTACCAAAGGAAAGCTGCCAGGCTACTCTGCCGTCACTCTAATTGTGATTGTCAAACTCTCTATTGAATTATGTGTAGAGAGGAGGAATGCATGTCTCTACTAAGCCTTGAAGATGAGAGAGAAGGAAACGCCAAAGTGGCTGTCCTGTGAGGTCCTGTCTACAGAGGTCGGATGAAGACATGCATTGTGTGTATGATTCATGTGCCACATTGTATTAGTGTACAACAAGGGCTGAGAGGAGGCAGATTGGCTTGGAACGCTGGAGGAGAGGGACAAGGCATTTGTATTCTCCTGTTCACGTAATACATGGTAACAAGGGTGATTTGCACAGTTAAATCAAAACCAACTGATGGTGACATTGAAATCTAATGCATCTTATGATGATGAAGCTCTTCAGTGTGCTTTGCATTGCAGCCCACTGCAAACCATTTGCTTCTCGGTAGACTCAGTCACTTGAGGTAACATGAAGAGTTAGTTAACCTGCGAGAGCATGCTTGAACTCTAATGCGCTGCAGATGTAACCATCTTAGAAGTCACACTTTTTATTGAAAGCTGACTGCACTGTTGCTTCATTGCGCCTCTATCCCTTAAAGGAAATGTTTAGAGAATGACAATTGTGTCTGTTTATCTGGGGATGTAAGGAATGATGCTGAGACCACTTTGATCAAGACACACGCTTTGCGTTATAGCAACATGACTGTTTAGTTGGGGACATTTAAGAAAGAACAGGCTGTAACCTCTGCTAAGGCAGCACTAACGTAGGATAGGTGCAAGATACTGTAGATGCATGATAGGGGACTTCTGTGAAGGTTTCCAAAGGACATGCCTGCCAGGCAGCCACATTACTCATGTACTTGGAAGGTTTATTGTGAAATTGGCTATGCATTACAGGGACCTAATGTGGGCTGCTGGCAGTCCTGCACACTGCCTGTGGTGAGGCTATCTTACACAGTCAGTGGGATTTATCTGCTATTATGATCAGACCCACAGCAGACCTGCCTAAACACAACTTATCAAATATAACATCCAGCCTATGGAAAACGCATGAGAGAAAGCTCAAGATGTGCGAACCAGGCCCAATCAGAAGCTAAAATCATGTGAAAAAGTAGAATCTAGGCATTAGAAGCACCTCTTATTCTTCATCAAACATCCCCCCTCCTTCAAGGCTCCTCCTCACCCCCCTTCCCTCTCAGACCACCCCCTTCACCGGCTCCATTGCTCCAGGAGATCCTATCATTTCTCCCGCAGACTAGATTTCTTGGGTGACTTCAAAGCTTGTTCACTAAGTGTTTAGAAGAATGCAATGGAAACAGGAAAATAATGTTCTGATTTCTGTAAACTTTATAACATCTGCTTTTGCTTAGTGCTGCTGCAGTGTGAAGCAGGGGCTCCATACTGTGTTCACTTTGGGTCACTTTTTTTTCCCACAGTTCAGCCGGCATTTGCGCAGTGTGCACAATGGGAAGTGTAAAAAAAATCGTCGGGATGAAGAATGTAATCTTAAGGGTAACAAAAATGACATTAATTAAGCTTTGGTAACAGCAAGAGCTTGTTTTTATGTGGGGCAGTTTCATTCATTCCCGTGTCCTGTCACACATCATTTGAAAAGCAGGTAAGGATGAATCCCACAAGAAAGGTAATAGTTTACTCTTCTAAGACTTAATTTTCATTGCTGTTTGTGTAACCTTCATCTTCTGAGAATTCAGAGGATGCAATGAGTACATTTCCACTGAGAGGGAAAGGAACCAGGCGAGGCTTTGCGAGTGTCCCAAAAGGCCTGTGAGTAATGTTGTTGGCACCGTACAAGCATACACACAGACTAACGCTACCTCCTTGTGTATACACAAGATGACAAGCAGTTTTTAAGGCCAAGCCAGATAACTCCATCACAATCTCCCCATGCTAACAGGGCAGCATGACAAAAGTGCTGTGTATACACGCACAGCATCTGACTGGCAGCCTCAGGGCTCCTGTCTCCTTTCCCCTAACTCAATCATGCTCAGGTTTCACTCTCGCCCATCCGAGGCTAACTTGCTTCCTCTCTCTATCCCCTCATTCTACCCCCCATCTTTCAAGTCCTTAACCCACATCCCACCCATACAGTATTAGTTCCAAGTCCAATATACATGCATTTCAAATCATCATGTAAAAGAGAAAATCTTACACCAAATGGCTTTTCACATTATTGTATTTCCTAAAACTGAACTAGCCATTATGTCCAAATTAAAAAGGAATATATTTGGAATTTCATATGCTTTTAAAGGATAATCGACAATACAGATTTATCCAGGCACTGCAAGATATTTTTAGTAGGATTCAGTCCAAGGCCAACAAAGACACATGTGGAGCTTCAGAGACAGCAGCCTTAAACATTTAATTCTCCATGAACACAGTTAAAGGAAAAATCCTCCCTAAATCACTCTGACACTGCTGAAGAAAAATAAGTGCTGGCAGTGCACCTTGCACTTCTCCATTTCATTGTTTGGTTGTATATTTTTCATATTCCAGGGAAAGTGCCAAAATATCAAAGGCATTAAGTCATGCTGAGCCATTTCCATTGCAGATGTAAAGGCATCTGGCATCTTTGCAGGGAAATTTTTCACTCCTTTAAAACTTTAAATGTCAGGATTTGCTGTCACTCTCTCATCTTTCTAAAGGCCTTGTTTCCCTTCGAAATGTAACAGTTCAACACAGAGAAAGAGAAGGACGAGATGTCTACAAACAGCAGTAAACCACAATACAAGTCAGTATACAGTATCTTGCTGCCCACAAAATTCTGCATACTGACGTGTCCTGTTAGCGAGCCAAGAAAACAGCCTGACTGACCTGACAGATTTGGTACACATGCATACAGAAATTTTCCTCTCAGAGCAGAACTTTCATCAGGTGGGTTAGCTTTTATATGGCCTATTTGGGACTGAGATTTTGTTTCTTTTAAAGAAGTTGCTGGAAAGAATGCAAACTTTTACTCAACTAAAAACAAAAATCATCAGTGCCATATTTAACACAAAAACTGCATTTGTATTAAACTAGATGGGTAGCTTGCTGAAAAGCGTTTTAAGACCTTTGATTAAATTACTTATTTGTAACAACCAACTCAATAACACTCAAAAGTGTTTTGTTTTTGTTTTTAATAGTTTTTGCCACTAGTTAAAGTTTGGGGTTATTATCTCGAAACACTGACTCAATAACTCAAAATCTCAAGTTACATATCTCCACATTTGAACTTAGAAGTGACTCAAATTTTTAAGATAGTCATTAAGTTTAAATTTTGAGATAATAACCCCACATTTTTTTTCTTTAGTTGTGTAAGCAACTTTCCATGGAAATCAGAATCTTACTATAAGTATTCATTTACATGAATAAAATCTTCTGGATAAACAAATAACAGTTTCAAGCTGTTCCCAACAATCTTAAAGTTTAATTTATGAAGAATTAAGCTATGGCTTTCTACAAGTTCCAAATTCTTGAGCGATTATATGCAATCTCTGCTGCTGTGGTTTGCTGTAAGATCATTTGTAAAATGGTAAAATTCTCTAGCACGGACATCAGATTTGTGTTATATTTATCTCGATGTTCAAAACAGTTTCATCTGCTCATGTCTCCCCCAGCAGTCTGAAAACATGAAGACTGGGTAAACTGGGAAATCTAAACTGACCACAGGTGAGAATGAACTATTCTAGATAAATCTAATGTACATAACTAGTGTACAAAGACTTGTGGACAGAACAGGAGGATGGGCAAAACATGAAAAGACCATGGAGTCCAAGAAGAGTCCATCAACAAGACGCTCGAATCGAGAACCCCGAAGTGGTAATGAGCCAGAAATTGTGGACACATCACACAAATCTTAGATCGATAGAACTTTATTAATCCCTCGGGTAGGTTCCTCTGGGAAATGCAGTTTCCAGTAGCAGAACACCGACAGAAATTTGCATAGTAATAGAAATTAGAATAAAAATAAAGGGGAAAAAGAGAATATGAATATAAACATAAATATAGCATATATAAATAGGCAATGAAACATACTCATTAATGAGATGTAGCAGCCAAAATGTCTATTGCACAGTGATTAGTTCTTATTTAGTGTTTAGTTTGTGCAAACACTACTGCTTAGTTGTCCCCGCCCTCCTTTGTCCTCCTGTTTCCCCTCGCCCTCCCCTCCAGTGAGGAGTTAAACAGTTTGATGACGTGTGGGACAAAGGAGCAGACTCCTCTGGTTATCTATGACCATTTTCAGAGGATGCCCAACATTGTCCATAATGTCTAGCAGTTTCTTCAGTGTCCTCTTCTCTGCCACTGTCACCAGAGTGTTCAGTTTCATGCCGACCACAGAGCCAGCCTTCCTGATTAGATTAGTTTTTTTCTTCAGCTCAGAAGAATGGCCAGAAAAATGTTTAGGGAGAATATTTTGATAACAGTATTAAAATGTGATATAAGAATGAACTTTTAATATGCACTGGAAACATGACACTGTTAGTATCTCAAAAGGGGAACACGCACAGTACATTTCAAATAATTTATTTGCTCACTAAGCAGAATGCTGGCAGTACTCAGAGGTACACTCAAATTTAACCAGGCCACAAGCTGGTGGGGGGCAAATCCTTGTCAAGCCAGTGTGAAAATGAACATGTGCCGAGCCCAGACGATGCAGCCCTGCTCTGCTCTGTGTAAGTTAGGACTTTACACATGTACTTGTAGAAACTGTGACAATGCCATTTTGTTTACAGCCCTTTTTTTTTTTGCTAGCAGTGTTTAAAGGTTAATAAGTTACAGATGAAGTGTCACGTTTGTTTCTAGGATGAGGAAGTAATGCAGTGAGGATGTTAAACACTATACAAGTTAAGAGGGTCAAGTGCATTGTATTGTTAGACTCTGAGTAGGGACTGAGTGTAAAGCCCGCTCACACATATATTGTATGTTTATTTGCAGGAATGCAAGCGTTATATTCTCCTTCACATGAGAACAGGAGATAGAAGAAGCAAGCATATCTAATTGTGTGCATACAACATATTCAGTGGTCAAGGAATGCCCAAAACAGATCTGAATGTTTTCTAAACTAATCTTGTTTCTTTTCTTTTCCTGATTTTCAAAAACTCAGTCAAGAGAAAACAGAAAATGAGAAAAAATAAACACGAAGGAGAGTGGCAGACCTTCAGCAGGGAAAAGCAGGAAAACAACACGGACTATATGGGACTACATGGACTGCAGTAAACCCAGATACTGACAAACACACTAATCTTCATCATGGTTAGCTTTTTCACACTACTATCCAATGATAATATGTTGTTTGGTCTGACCAGCAGCCCAAATTCTAAAGAAAATCCGTTTTCAGTAATAAATGTTCTTAATTTTATTTTCTAGGGTTTCCCAATCAAGAAGCTATTTTTTATCAACAGCGATAAAAATAATGAGTTCAATTTGTGAAATAAAAGCATTACACTATCAGCAAACTTCAATTTTCCCTTAAATTTTCCCATTTAACATATCAATAAAACTTAATTTCACTTTATATTTTTTATATCTTGTAATTGTTGATATAATTAAAAATTTCTGAAATAATTAGTTAATGATTAATGACTAACAATAATCGATAATAACCATATATTTGTAAAAATCCAGTTAACTTCAACAAGGCTTACTATACTACTGAAGCTCCCAAAACTTGGTATAAAAATATATATGACATACCTTCAAACAATCTTATCTTTCAGATCTTAAAGCCAAGGTAATTGTAACTTTATTGAAATTTAATGCTATATTTGAATGTTACTCTCAAAACGTTAGTAAGAACCACTGGAGCCTGAACATGACAGAGTTTCAAGAGGCAAGCAGGCAGTGACACTTTCCCTAATGACCATCTTTTGCAGTTGACCGTGTCTATCAGGCAGAAGGGGGAGGAGTTTAAGCGCTGCTAATTTTCCCTGGTCGTGGGCAAACATTAATTTCATGGCCAGTTGGAGTCAGTATGTGTCTATCTTAATTGAACTGCAGAAAAGAAAAGTGACATCTTTTCTGTCCAATGGTTCGCCTTCCAACTGTCACATCCTTCTCGCCAAACTAACTCCATCCAGGTCCAGCCATTTGCTTCCTGCTTTAGACGCCCACTCCTATGATGAATGAGCCCAAGCTCCATTCAATTACGCCCAAAGTGCGAAGACGCAGGGACAATGGAAACTGGCCTCAGCAGTGCAGTGCAGACCCTCAGCATTCTTCGCAACAATTTAGTCTAATTAGCATCAAGTCCAGCCCCATCCATCATACTCCTCAAGAAACATAAACAAACTGTCAGCTCTAGCGTAACAAACAGATCGGCCAGCTACTTAGCACAAATTATTCTTACATGAAACGCAGCTTCTCAGGCAACCCCTCCCCCCATTCAGGCCATCTGGGGGAATGGAGAGCTATTAAAATTGAAGACATATGTTTCAGTCAAGTTCAACTCTCTAGAGTGCCACAGTGGACACAGTGACAGTTCACTCTGTTGGCTCGAGTCTGACGCGTTACGGCTGCAGGACTCACTAAAAGCGATGCGGTGACCAGAATTAATTTTTGCAAGGGGGTCTGTGTATTATGCAGACAGTGCACATATGCAGACATGTCACAAATATGTGCTTTTGTGTACAGTATAAGAAATATACTGTACATGTGTGTGCATGTCCATAAGTATTACAAAAACAATTTTGGTGTATAAACCATGGCTTTTTCAACACAACAACAAAGGGTCAGTAACCTCAAAGATGCTGCAATAATTAAGCAACTGAAATGACTCATAAATTTAGTCTGTTTTATTGAACTGAACGGAATGTGTCCTCATGACATTTGAGTCGCTACCCACTTTTATATCTAACAACAAATTTGTCACAAGAAGAAGAAAAAACCACCGCCGTCTTATAAATGCCAAAGCCAGAGAAATTATCATCAAGGACCTATTAATGCGAATAAGAATTAACTGTGATTTTGAGTAGACGCAGACTACACAAATGAAAAGTTTACACAATCAACACTTAACAAAACCAGAAACTTTTTGATCACATTTAAGATTTTAGCTTTTGATTGACTTTTAAGTGCCTGCCTGACCCACCCAGGAAATGGGGTAACCAAATTGAAAACATTCCTTCACTCAAAAAAATTTAAAAAATTGCCATTGAATATATGCTGTGGTTGCATTAAAATACAATTGAGCACATTCCTCTTACGCTCATCTCAGTGCTTATAATCAGTTATGAGGCCTCTATGATAAACAAATGTAAATACATTATCTTTAATGAATTAAAAAAAAAAAAAACTTACTAGAATGAAACCAGTGCAATAAAAAGCCACATCTCTGCTGACTGGTGTAAACTGAACTAAGCTATACAGTAAGCTTGTTTTAGAGTGACCATGTGCTGCATTGGACCTCCACCAAGCCGTCTCTCAAAAATAAATAAATAAAATAAATCAGACACTACAGGGACCATGCTTAATTTGTCGATTTTCCATTTCCTTTTAGATGTTCTGCGGAGTGTGAAATGCTTCGTTAATTATCTAGCAAGTTTGGCAGGCGAGGCTTGTTGTTTTTAGAGCGCTGATGGCAAGCCTCACTCATCCCCGCAAAGAAGGATCTGTGCAGACTCACAATGACAAATAAAGCAGACCACTCCCCATACCAGCTGTTAACAGAAAAAAATGTTCAACAAAGTAGCAAAATTGTTACTTTGTGCTAATTTTCCTTTAATGTACTTCTTGCACATTAAACATACCTCAGTGAGGATGGTTAAATCTTTCAAAACAAAACCAAAGATGCTGAAAGTGAGAGAGATTTTGACAGGCAGGCTGCGGAGGAGTTGGATGCTTGGCCAAGGTGAGACTGCAGGGTTATTCTAATCAAGCTAATTCCCGGCAAACCTCAAAATGATGTCATCCAGTGTTTGGTCATTAGAGATTCCTGTCAAGAGGCCAAGACTAATTCTCATTCGGTCGTGAATCCACTTTTTCTTTAGAATCGTCTTTTCTTTTCTTTTCTTTCTTTCTTTTTTTTTTTTTTAAACAGAGAAATTAAAAAACGCACATTGTATAAAACTACGGGCAGGGAGGGATCAGTTTCTCTACAATGACTAATAAATGGATTACATTTGTCGTGCAGTCAGCTCACAGCATCTCAGCTTAATTCACATACATGCAAAACCGCCCTTTTCCCCCTTGCTTTCCCACAAAGCTCAATTTTTCATGTAGGACTTTTATGCAGAGCTTTACGCCCCGTTTCTTCCCTGATGGGTATCACTCACAAGCCGTTAAGCTTCTGAACTGCTCTTTGGCCCATACTGTCAGATCTGTGACTCAGCTCGCAGAGTGATTCTCAGATCCAATGTACAACTGAATCAGAGGAGCCAGTGCCAGTGCTGTCTTGTACGTTCTTTTTATCCAGCGGCCACTCCCAAATCTTTCTGAGCTCTTGTTTTTCATCTCCTCTTAACTACTTGTCTTTAATGTACCCTTTTCAATGACCACATCAGTTTGTCCGCACACTTTGTAGTATGGCAGGCTAGGCACAGCAACGATGGGCACCCAAGTTGTATCTTGTACTTAAATCCAGCCTTCATATACACAGATTAGCCATAACATTAAAACCATACCGTTTAGGTCCTGTTTAGGGGTTTAATTTCAGTTTGATTAAAATGTCAATTTTTCTTTAGAGGGGACGAATACAAAAAACAAAAAACAAAAAAAACCCAGAGATTTATTTATTTATTTTACACCACAGGCCTGGATTTTTAATCAAGAAAAAAAAGCTGTATTATTGAGATTTATTTCACACATTATCAGAGCAGTCTTTAAACATTACAGGATTCAGCAGATTAACATCCTTATACTAAACAATAACGGCTTCACATGAGCTTCTTCACTTGGAAGATGGGACTGCGATGGGACCATTTGTTAGAAAATTATGGTCTTGGTTTCAGAATTGTTACAGTCCACGTTTAACCAATTGGTGCATGAAGATATAACCTCTGGGTGTCAGCAGGGAATTCCTTGGGTGTTGTGGTTGTGGTGTGAGACATCTGGAATCAGATTTGTCACAGTACATTTATGGATGTTTGACTGGATTCTTGTTGGGGAGTTTGGAGGCTATTGGTCCCCCACAAGCCCCCAGTTGGCCTGCAGGGAACGAGTGCTATTGAGGAGTCATGTTAACAAGAGGAGTGTATATAATTATAATGTATTATATCAAGATGATCAATGCTGTTTATTTTACTTACTGTCAGTGGTCAGTGGTTGTACGTTAACTGAAATATTAAAGAGTCCCAACCAGGGCTGAAGCTAATGATTATTTTCATTATTGATTAGTGCGTCAAAGATCCTGTACTAATTCTTAATTGATGAAAATACCAGATATTCTATGAAAGTCTGCAAAATGTTTGTCAGTTAAACTGTTCTCTCATAATTTATCATAAGGCTGATTGATCAAATTGTCTTATTTTGTTTGACACAAAGACCAAAATCCCAAAAGTTTCAGTTTAGTATTAGTGGATACAGAGAAACCCACCAAGCCTTATAGAAAATGAATTTTGGGAAAATTTGGGGGATTCCTCATTTGGTACACTGGCTCTTGGTAATTTTTTCAGTCAATTCAAATTAATTAATCAACAAAATTTAAGGTCCTCCTTCTGGTATCATTATTAAAATGGACTTCCCTCTCCTGAAAAGCTCTTGTATGTCTGGCAAACAGTGACATGACATTGCATTATCAATATTATCCTGTTAGGTTTTTTAGAGTATTTTTCTTTTTCAATTATCCAAATATTTTTATGTATAGTAGACAACTGTCTTGAAATGTATTACAGAGTCTCTGTATCATGATACCATTGTTATTATGGGCGATGTATCATATTACAGAATGGTATCATATTGTGACTTACTTTGTGGTTCTCTCTACTTCTTAATATTTATATAACACAGCCCTTGGGTATCATAACGGCCATAAAATTACAGCCAGCAGTATCATTTGATACCAACATGAGTACCTCGTCTTTTATAAGGGATTATAATAATTTTACCTTTGCTGTAGAAATAAGTAAGTTAGTAATGAATTAATAAGTATGTAATTAAAGAAAGTAAAGTTATAGCAGCGGGGTACAACTGATAATAATTTTGAATTCTGATTTAATGACTCATCATTTTATTGATGGAAGCTTCAGTTTATTACCAAAAGACATTCTGTTTAATTTCACACAAGACAAGGATTATAGAAAAATCTAATACCCGAAAAATTAGACATGTCTGGCAAGTTTGGTCAATTAAGTAATAATTAATAATTAATAATTAATACTGATATTTTTCTTTTTTGGGGGGATTGCTACTTTATGATATTTCCTTTAGTGAAAGACAAACTTCTTTATATGGTAGAGTAATACCGACAAATGGAAACTCTGACTGTACAGCACAGGTTAATGATACTGTGAAATAAAGTGAAGCCGCAGAAACCACATTTGCTTTTCACATTTATTTCTTCTGCTGTTGTTGCATACTGCCAACTTATTGCATATAGTGTAATAAGCTAAATATTATGTGGGTTGTGTATGTTTACAGGTCCACACAAACACTGTCAAGCCACCTTAAGGAGGCTGCAGAAAAATAACTCCCCTGATCTACCATACTGCTCACCATGTGATGAAGCTGACTAAAGCATTTCATGCACACAAGCCTGGCATGGTACAGTAAATCACTCCCTCTACTGACGGTAGTGGGAGAGCTGCTGCGTTTCAGGTGCAGTTCATCTGGCAGAAGTTTCAGAGGCCTGCCTCCAGAGAAAGAAAACAAACCCCTGATCTGCTTTCCCGCGAACGGCTCCCAGCGAGCCAGCCAGCGGCCTCCAGGAGGTTGTCCAGCCACTCCGGCCCCTCGGACCAGGATGTTTGGGTTAGAAAATGACTTTGCTACTCCCTCAGCCCCTTTCTCTAATTGCCCCAAGGGTAATTACCTTGTCTCCCTTCCACTTAAGAAAAACCAAGAGCCATACTGTTATTGTATCAAGTAGACAGCAAAGTTTTTGAAAATTAGTAATATTTTTATAATCATTATCACAGTTACTAGAATAATAAATGTATTAAATCTGAAAATGTAGGTGATGTAAATATCAATGAACTATTAAAATAAAGAGTACTAACAACTGGCGGTCTAATAACAGATCTACTTACTTTCTCCTGTTTATACAGCGGCTTACAGAATGACCTAAGAACTAAAATAATCCTGCACAAAATACTTTACTAACACCTTAACATAATCACAATA